>JAODUO010000706.1:192500-205000 GCA_025642075.2 Ridgeia piscesae
GTTATTGAAAAATAATCAGATCATCGAAACATCACAAACATAAAAGTCTCCCGGGGTCAGAGCTTTTTGCGCACAAATGGAACGTGTTGTCGGTCAGCCATGTGTAGAGATCGGCCGGTCCACCACAGCGGTGCAGTTATGATTTAATAATCGTACGCACATGCGAAGCCGATGGAACAATTGTTTCCGTTTTAACGCAGTCATTGCGTGCAAAACGGCACACGAGCATTTTAAATGGATTCTTAATGACTTTCCTCGTTTGCTGTGGCTGCCGGCAATTTGCTAAAATCAATTCGACGTGTAATAAACACAAAAGGAACGTTTGTAGTCAGCTGTGCACTTTCTCAAACGTCACTTCCGGTTGGCGGAGAAGCAGAAGGAATCGTGCTATTCGTTGTGCTACTCCGCTACAGGCAAACGTTCTGTCTGATGTAATCATTTCAAACCATAGCTGTCTAGGTAATAGTGCGCGGTGTCGCGCATACATTTATCGGGCGTTTTAAACTACCCGGGAGACGATTCTGCGCATGCGCGATAAATGTAAAATGATCAATGTGCAGCGAAACGCAAAACATTTGTGTTATAAATAACACGGGTTGTTCCTTAACTGTTAGGTGGTGATCATTGGGAAGCGTTGCTTAAAATGCCACCCAGACAATTAAAATATTACGTTTGTTTAAATTCCTGTCACGCATTATGGCGCACTACAGTCACGTGATTTGCGCTCGCTATCAAAACTTACCTCAAAACATGTTTGTCTCATGTTCATTTGCGACTAATAACTTTGCTGAAAAGTATCATACGTCCTTTTGATTATAGTGGCCGATATATGTCAGACTAAAGATGTATTTAATATGAGATTCAGCGGGAGACGTTAACATACTTAATGGTGACTAAAAACAACGACTGACTCGTGCATGCGCAGAAAGGTCAACCGAATAGTTTCTAACGCCCGGAAAAACGCAAACGCTACAGCGTAACGTTGCGGTGTCGCACCGACGCGACGGAATAACCCTACGTCAGTACAGTCGTAGGCCTACGTGAGAGCGCGCGGGATAAGGCTCGTTCGTAATCGTGCGTTCGTGGCTGTCACTCTTCGTGTGATCCTATCGATCTTTGCCAAATCCATTCAATCATAAATTGCTCATGAAATGCCGCATGGCTGTCGACTGATCTCGCGATCACGTGGTAATTATACAGTCCGACTGGCGACGTCACTGTCTATTCTGTGTCCCGGTAACTCGTTCATTCAATACTGTATGTGTATCTCCCTGCGTTCGGGGCGTGTGTTCCACGGAGGATGGTCGATACTGGGACGACGGGTCTGCGGTGCCCATATGTCTGTACTTGCTCAAACGAATGCCCTATTGAGGACGCACGGGTCAGTGTTCTACGCCGGATTATATGTGGTACAATCATAAAAAATTATAATAATAATAATGTTTAAAAAAAACATTTGGTGGTTTATAGCGCATTGATCTCGAAGGTTGTACATCATAATTGTTATAATAGAACGATTTGCGTACAGAGAGTAATAAATGATATATATATATATATATATATATATATATATATATATATATATATATATATATATATATATATATATTGGGGGAAATAGTGCACTATACACAAAGTCGCAACAGTCCCCTTCCAATGAAGAAAGAAACAATCGTGTTTAGGACGAACCTTTGTAAATAATCTGCGAGATAAAAAACGTGCATGCAACCGATTTTTAAATATTATTCAACACACTTTACTTACGATTTGTCACGATAAATACTGTTTTATATAAAATAATACTTTGGACCAGTGAAACGGAATAGCAATATGACACTACAATGATGACGTCACAGAAGGAACTGACGTAAAGGTTCAGGGTGAGACACGTGATCAGCCCGTACGGGAATCGTGTATTGCACAGCGGCAGCAGAAGGAAGCGCATCACCGGCAGGACGGCAATAGCCTAGTAGGCCCTACGCATGCGTCGTTGAAATCTGTGACCTGCCCCCGCGCCCCGTAAGACAAACGAGGAGCGTCGTGAAGGAATTAGCGACCCCGCGCAGGTCGGTATGCTCGAATGATGAATTGGCGACGATGGCGACACCGTTGCACGTTATTTGCGAGCCCGTTTATGCGCGAAAGGGTTGCGGGGATTTGTCGTATGGCGTCGGGCTTAGGGATGTCATTAGGCCAGGGATGCTGACGAGGAAGGCGACATTGGACGGCGTGTATCGGTGCGACTGGGCCTTCCGCGAGTCTCTATCTTGCCCGCACAGCAGCTGTATATCTCCACTACACCGATAGCTGCATATTAATACGTTATTAACACGCCAACAGCGGAGCTTTGTAAGAGTATCATCCCCCGCGTCCACTCTTCTTTTTCCAGACTAACGTGGTTCCGTGAACATTCGACCTCTGACCTACCCAACGGAAGTGCATTAAAAAGCGAAGGGTCTTGAAGGATGATACAGTTAAAGGGATACTCCAGTCAGTGAGAGATTCACATAATTTATTTACATCTGTATAATGTATTGGTTGTGCATAGTACTTGTGCATAAAGATCGTTAATAAACAATTACTTATAGTATAATTGTACCAGAAACACTCAATATTGGATTCAGGGTGCTGCCATCTTGAGACTTATGCGCCAGTGTCGTAAACCGCTTACGTCACCGGCGCATGCACGGTCGATCATCCTATATCTGTCCAATGGTATTTGATGTATCCAGTACGTCGCGGATTGCTTGCGTCCCAATCACAATTATTAGCGAAGATTCCGCTAATCCTTGCCTTTTTCAACAAAGCGCTAGTGACGTAACGATTTGGCTTACGTTACTGCATGGCGCACAAGTCTCAAGATGGCAGCGCCCTGAATCTAAGATAGCATGTTTTTGACACCATTAAACTACAACTAACTGTTTATTAACGATCTTTGTGCACAGTTACTAGGCACAACCAATACAGTATACATGATATAGTAAGTTAATACTGTGAACTCTCACTGACTGGAGTATCCCTTTAACAGATGGCGCCACTGTGGCGCAATGGGCAAAAACATGAATTAAATTGTGAACGGGAATGAGAAATAATGCTGAGATAGTTGTAACACATTTGCCTTTGGTTTGTTGGCTAATTGTTGATTGTAAGCTAGAATAGATTAAGTTATTAGTATAAAGTGTTCTTTAATTTATTATATGTATTACTTACAACTACATTAATAGGTTATTGTTGTGGCGAAGTGTAGCAACATTTCTTCCTATCACCAATGTTCACTCCCTATATTCAATTTTGAATAGTTTCATTTGGCAATTGAGTTAAAGTCTACGAATTAACGTTGCTTAAAAATCGAACCAGAGTTTGTTATGCATAGTTACTTATTTACAGACGTTAAATACTCGCTTTTATAATTGTCGAAAAATTCCGATGAAGACACCGAATTGAAAGGTACATAAATTATGATACAACACAGTTGATCCCCAGCAAACAAATCACACAGCTGAGTGAACTGTAGCAACGAAGAGCGAACAAACTTCCCCAAGGTTCGACAAAGCAGCACAAATGTTGAACCATTGCGCCACTGCGCACATTGAATCGAACTCTTCAGAGGGAACCACTGCGGTTTTACAGGTCAACGCATGACGTAATTGGCAGCAATAGTAATCATTAAATGATTACGGGAACGAGATTACTGTACAATAAATATGATAACTCCCGACCTAGTTTTATAGTGCAACGGCTGGCATTAACTAGTGTATCTGAAATTTCTTATAATTCGTGTTTTTCAATATTATTACGACAATCCCGTAGTACTACCAAATATAGAATAATAGAAATTTCAACTGAACAACGGCCGGATTTTGTCTTATAGTTACATGCCTAAACACCAGTCGGATATTAACTGTATTATATAAATAAGATTGGGCTAGATTCTGGATTGCATGCGAGAATCACGGGTTATAGCTAGATGTAATCGGTAAATCACACAGCTGAAGCTTCACGCCGCGTTTTCGTTCGTCTGTGACCCGCTGTCAGTCTGCCTGAGTGTGCAGTCGCGCGGAACGCATACAATAATCGAATCTACTCGTGCCGCAGCGGTACAACTGGTTCAGGCTGCGCGCTGTCAAATGCGGACGTCAAGGTGTCAGTGCCGCTCGCGTTTGTCGTAAATGAATTGCGCAATATATTCGACAATCGGCTGGATGAATGATTGCTGCACGTCTGCACTTATCACGTAACAACATAAAACATACAGTAAGATAATGTAAGGGATACGTTTTCTAGGATGAATTACAATGCATTTTACTGCAAACACTGCTGATAGATTGAAGCAATAGAAGACGTATAATAGATATCGCGATTACAAATAATAGATAATTAATTGACCTTAGATACATTTCAAATGGCTGTGATTAGTCATCCGTCATTTTCCAATGAAACCTTTTATTTTGCGCACGGTAAATAGAGAACAAATGATATGATTATAATATGGTAATTATACAATACAGCAGATTTCTACTAGAAAAAGTTAGTGTTCTGCATTCTATTGAAACGCAGAAGCCTTATTGTTATTGAGTTGAAGTCTGCAAAATGAGGCATTGGATAATTCGGATCGTCGGTTTGTGGATATTCGTCTTCAAAAAGAAATTTAAATATTTATCATACAAAAACATATTTATTATCAGTACCTTAGTTGATATAACACATTCTAGCTGTATGATTATAATTAATACATAAGAAGGCCACTTATTTTATTTTGTCAAATATTTCACACTGGTAGACACTTATAAGTGTATAACTTCACGTCTAGTCTTTATAAAGCATATTATAGATTGTATATCATACCACGTGACTTATCATTAAGTAGTTATTTACTTGACTTGTTTTGTTTGTTTTTCATGTTGTGTGTTGAAATAAATTGATTGATTTTGATATTGGTATTAAAAGGAGTTAAACTGCTCCCAGAACCTACCCGAACACCAACAGAGCGGATATAAACTAATCTCTTAAATTGCAATACTTTCGTTAAAATACAAAGCTATGCCTTTTATCGTATCGGACAGATGGGGAGGTCTTGAATTGCGCATAAAGCAAACAGTTTGGAACGAGTGCTGAGTGTTTGCATCTTTACTCAGTACGTATCGTACAGCGCCTAACTCGACGTTCCGATGTTGTCCGCTGCACGCGCTGCCATCGTCAGACATCGGCCAGCACATGGCAAGGCGACGCATAGAGCTCACTTCAAGTGGATTACATCGGCCTAGCACAATGGTACGGTTAATGGTATTTCCTACATGCCATAGAATTTGTCGCGGCAGTTTACAAAGACCTAATGTGCATTAATCACTAACAAATGTGTGTCCGTCCCCGTAGATGACAGTTTTGACAAGTAATCGTGCAACGGCTACAAATCTGCAATGTCCGCAAATACCGTCATGTTACGAAATATGTACTGCATAAGCGGAACCGGATATTAGCTGAATGGTCTGTCTAGACGGCTGGGCGCACCACTGACTGCAGCATGGAAATTAATCGGAAAATACCTACATCAGTTACACAAACTACTGCTCAAAGAATTTGATTTTCATTAGTCCCAGAAAACAGACATATCAGAAATGTGAACGGATGTCTACAAAAGACGCAAATGTCTGGCACACGAAGAGTGAGAGAAAGGCTGGAACAGGGATTCTATCGATGTTCTATACATACATACGCACGCAAGTATTAGAAAACACGCGCACGCACGCGCATATGCACCCACAGGCGCATACATACCCACATACGCATACACACACACACACACACACACACACACACACAACACACACACACACACACACACACACACACACACACACACACACACACACACAGGCACGCACACACGTACACGCACACACGTACACGCACACGCACACGCGCGCACACGCACGCACGCACGCACACACGCACACACACACACACACACACACACACACACACACACACACACACACACACACACACACACACACACACACATACACAATGATTTATCCGACTATCATTCCACTTCTTCTTATCTAAGTCTATTGCTTGTTGAGCTTCTATTTCTCATTGTAGTTTGACATGAGGTTGGCTCGACATTTGTCTTCGACTATTTTCCCTTATTTTATCATCCTGTCATTGTTCGACCGATGTCGTTCTCCAATTGTATCTCAGTCGCAACAAATCTCTCCTTTCATGGTGGAAGCAAAGATTGCGTACTGGTGTTCGTGACATTGCCCCGAGATCAATATCTCCGTGAACAGCACTATTCTCAACGCTATCAGACCCCGAAAACATCCCAGGAGGCGCTACACCCGCAAAGGTGGTGCAAGAGAGTCCACACACCGGAGTCCCTCGGTACATCACTTCATGAATCATTCACGGGAATTCCCACGAAATTATGCATTTAGTTATCACGTACCGATATAACGCATGAGGCCCACTAGTGCACTCTTTGTTTTATCTGATAGCATTTACCGCGCAGCGCAGAAACAGAGGAAGTCTGGCACTAAGACGAAAACAAGACAGCGTTAAGAGATGTCTGGAAACGACAATGAGGAATACCGCGACTGGCATCCTCGCACACCAGGGGGCGCTGCGGCTGAATACGTCAGCACTAGCGTTTCTCTGCCCCTGGCACATCACTTTTAAAAATCCACTTTTAAGGTCAGCCAATGAAATTGCGCACAAGGAGTGTAGTCCGCTTTCGGCCAAGTAGTAATTTTGGGTGATTTCAACCACACGTTGCTCGTGTTACATGCAATCTTTAGGATGTGCAGGGGCATTATATTGGGATTCCCACCAGTCGTGTATCCGTCTTCAAATTGTTTTGGGTATTTGCGCTGTTCCCACGGCTGAAGCAGTAGCGATTGACGAAGTCAATTGTTATAATTGTATAGTTCGACTCTGCTGATCCCCAACCTTAGGGAGACGATCGGCCAGGGATAGCAACACCGCTCCATGTCCCGTGGGTTACGAGGATGGCGACCGGGCGAGAATTGCAGAAGACGCAGATGGAGAAGTGACTTCGGAAGGAAGGAACTGACCGGGTAACATAACATGCTAAATTAGAGCAATGTTTACTTGATAATGCCATGTATTGTCTCGTTACTGCAAAAGCCTAAACTTCTAACCACAACGTTCCTGACAATAGCTTCATTTCTAGAGTATTCCGACCTTCCTGACCATAACATTCCTGACCACAATCTCCTTTTATTAAACACTTTCCCACGCCCCTAGCCATAACGTACCAGGACACAACTTCTTTTTAAATACTTTCACACGTTCCTAGCAACAACATTCGTGACCACAATCTCCTTTTAGCCACTTTTCCACGCCAGTAACCTCAACGCTCCTAGACACAACTTCCTCTTTAAAAACTTCCCCACTCTCCTAACCACAACGTCCCTGACCACAATCTCCATTTTAAACCCTTCCCCACGCTCCTGACCATAACGTTCCTGACCACAATATCTTTTTAAACACATCCCCACGCTCCTGACCGCAACGTTCCTAGCCACGATTTCCTTTTACACACTTTCCCACGCTCGTACCTACAACGCTCCTGAACACAACCTCTTGTTAAACTCTTTCCCACGCTCCTGATCCCAACCTCCGTTTAAACCTACTGCAAGTGCAACTACACGCCACTTAAACGCTGACGACCTGACTACTATCGGCGTACCTGAGTTGCGATGGACTGAATGAACTGGTAAAATCTCTTTAAATCTACCGCCGTACCATCTCTCCTTCAGTGCACCACCGGTCTGGCTGCACTGGACAACCCCGCGATTCAACAGTGGTCAATCTATCAATAATTGAGCAGCGTCGGAAGTCCTAGTGCGGGACACCGAACTATGAGATCGTCAACAAAAGATGACCGCGTTGACATAATTAACGTGTTAAATAAATAACTGTTTGGTTGATGGATGGACACAGTGACAACTAGTACGAAAGGCACTGGCAATGGTTGTGCGTGACACGTGAAACAGCATCCGCGAAATTATAATTTCATAGACATTTTAATATTACTACCGGAATTCGGCTGTGTTCTGTAAACTGATTTGTCTGTGTGTATGTTGTGGTTATCTATGTCAACTATGCAGTCAATATCGGAACGATGTGGCCAAGATGTCCTTTTGGGCTGTAACTGCATGAGCGTGCGTGGCACTACATGATGTTCTTGGTGGTTTCTTTACGTCCCCAATTAACGAGATTCGACCAACCTATATGTGACCATCTTAGTCGTGATGGATTCACGGTGTCCATAGTTGAAAGCCTTGGTTTTTACGGCAATGAAACCGTGCCTAGTAAGACCTAAGGCCTGCAAAACCGATATTCTGATTACTACAACACTAAGGGTGCGTTTCATAGCGTCTGTGTTCCCATTTGTAACGTTTTCCAAATGCAAATATTTTAGCTTTTGTGTCGTCAAACAGTTCAATGCAACACAAAATGAAACATTTTGAAATTGTTTACTACACCGATTGCGTTGATGCTGTATATAATTATCTGTGGTTAGGTACTAAATGCCATTTAAAGATAAACCATACCTATGAAATAAATCATATAACTCGAATCTTCGCAACAGTTAATCTTCACTCCAGCAAGTATACAACATATCTTTTTAAGCATCGGAACGAGTCGAATATTGGGGTGAATAAGTCAGTTGGGGTATACAAACAAGAGCTACAGCATCCCGCATCTGTCGGATTCATACTTCCGGAAGCTGATGGAGCTGTTACATATTTTGCGCGGACATCTTCAAATGTATTACCGGAGTCTCAGTCGCAACTTCCACCCTGTCTGACATGACGTCATAAGACGAGCGGTTGTTGTTGACATTTTCGGGGACAGCTTGGAGGTTGCAACTAGGATGATGGTGATGACCGTTGCATATGTCTTTAATATAACATCAACGCATCGTTTGAGACGTTGCAAGGCATTGATGTTAGTCTTCGTGAAGCTTAATTGTGTCAGATATAATACAGATTAGCATCAGTGTAAACTGTGAATGTATGGGTTTTGCTGGTGCGACGGACGCAATTTCCAGCATTCATGTGAAACAGATAGGCGATTTACTACACACACAAATGAGTGCATTTCCTTTCATCATTTATGTAAACGCGCGACGCTGTTCCTGACTCAGCAGTGTGTGCAGAGCACTTAGTCAACTCCGATCGATAGGTGAATTTAGCTAAGAGACTGATCAACTAAGCAAATTCATTAGAATGAGATCAGCGATAAGCGGGGGCTTTGATCGCCTTCTTAATGGGGGCGTTATTGTGACAATCGCCCTCGTCTATGGGCTTACATCTGCCGATGCAGAGCCTTCGTGTTGCTGGGCGTCGCCGCTTCCATTCCAGGGCACGGTTTTTATAAACGGATGTCGATTTCGCTTCAGTTGGTAAGGAGGAAAACGGCGGCGCTGTTTCTGACGGGTGAATTATGTTTGACATTCACGCATGGGTTAACCCACAATTCAATGCAAATGGTACTCAACGAAGCTCAACGGCTTGCAACTGATATATCAGTAATGGTGGCCGTTTCTCATTCCGTGACATCGTTTGAACTTTTAGATAGGATTATGTGGCAGGATGCCGTTTTATTTACATTGTTTGCTGAGACAAGTTGAGTTACTAATATTTTAACTCACCAGTAATTGTCCTGGCCATCAGAAACTAAATGCTAAACTACAAATTTACCTGCGATCGTGTTAAAAGTGGCAATGGATATGCACGATGTATCGCGCTGATAAACGACCCATATATAATTAATGTTTAGTTATGTTAGGCCTAAATGCAAATTTATTGATCTAACTGTTGCTGTCCCAGGCTAGTAGGCGTAGTTTTCACATCAAAACGGATACCAAAATACGTCCTAATCACGCATAGTGTATGTACCGTATGTGATAACACGATGAATATGACGATTTCCTATAATTACTCAAAGTCAATGTCTGTCCACATTGAGCATACACTACACCAGTGTTGAATGGATTATGAATGATGATCCATATTAATTAACATTGGATTATGAATTGTTCTGAATATTAACACTAGCGCTGGTATCGTTGAACTGATTAGACATAGACAACTGCTCTTTATTTTGCTCCTTCTGCTATTGTTCTTAATATTAACACTAGCGCTGGCATCGTTGAACTGATTGGACATAGACAACTGCTCTTTGTTTTGCTCCTTCTTCTGTTGTTCTGAATATTAATACTAGCGCTAGCATCGTTGAACTGATTGGACATAGACAACTGCTCTTTGTTTTGCTCCTTCTTCTGTTGTTCTTAATATTAACACTAGCGCTTGCATCATTGAACTGATTAGACATAGACAACCCTCTTTGTTTTGCTCCTTCTTCTGTTGTTCGTAATATTAACACTAGCGCTTGCATCGTTGAACTGATTAGACATAGACAAGTGCTCTTTGTTTTGCTCCTTCTTCTGTTGTTCGTAATATTAACACTAGCGGTGGCATCTTTGAACTGATTGGACATAGACAACTGCTCTTTATTTTGCTCCTTCTGCTATTGTTCTTAATATTAACACTAGCGCTGGCATCGTTGAACTGATCAGACATAGACAACTGCTCTTTATTTTGCTCCTTCTGCTATTGTTCTTAATATTAACACTAGCGCTGGCATCGTTGAACTAATTGGACATAGACAACTGCTCTTTGTTTTGCTCCTTCTTCTGTTGTTCTTAATATTAACACCAGCGCTGGCATCGTTGAACTAATTGGACATAGACAACTGCTCTTTGTTTTGCTCCTTCTTCTGTTTTTCTTAATATTAACACTAGCGCTGGCATCGTTGAACTGATTGGACATAGACAACTGCTCTTTGTTTTGTTCCTTCTTCTGTTGTTCTTAATATTAACACTAGCGCTGGCATCGTTGAACTAATTGGATACAGACAACTGCTCTTTGTTTTGCTCCTTCTTCTGGTGTTCTTAATATTAACACTAGGGCTTGCATCATTGAACTGATTAGACATAGACAACTGCTCTTTGTTGCTCCTTCTTCTGTTGTTCTTAATATTAACACTAGCGCTGGCATCGTTGAACTAATTGGACATAGACAACTGCTCTTTGTTTTGCTCCTTCTTCTGTTGTTCTTAATATTAACACTAGCGCTGGCATCGTTGAACTAATTGGACATAGACAACTGCTCTTTGTTTTGCTCCTTCTTCTGTTGTTCTTAATATTAACACTAGCGCTGGCATCGTTGAGCTGATTGGACATAGACAATTGCTCTTTGATTTTCCTTCTTCTGATGTTCTGAATATTAACACTAGCGCTGGCATCGTTGAACTAATTGGATACAGACAACTGCTCTTTGTGTTGCTCCTTCTTCTGTTGTTCGTAATATTAACACTAGCGTTGGCATCGTTGAACTGATTGGACATAGACAACTGCTCTTTGTTTTGTTCCTTCTTCTGTTGTTCTTAATATTAACACTAGCGCTTGCATCATTGAACTGATTAGACATAGACAAGTGCTCTTTGTTTTGTTCCTTCTTCTGTTGTTCGTAATATTAAAACTAGCGCTTACATCATTGAACTGATTAGACATAGACAACTCCTCTTTGTTTTGCTCCTTCTTCTGGTATAAGTGACAGAGACATTGCTTTATAGGCCGAGAAGATGCCGCTGACAGCCGTAAACCTGTCGGCGGGTGTATCAGCTGGTGTACGTCATATCTCGACCTCGGTCGAAGGATAAGTGGACAATATGCTCAAGTCTCGCGAGATATAAACGAGCCGTGTATGTGCCACGAGAGTATAAGGAGCGGCTCGGTTCATCAGATGAGACGACTAAATACGGACAGAAACAGGAAGGATTGCCAAACTCCGGAGACAGCAATGAAGTCTATCCAGTCACTCCTGTGGCGAACTTACCGGTGTAGAGAATAGGCATGTTAAAACAGACATACGATTGATTTATGTGCCTTTCTTAAGAGATGCATTAATGTTGTACTTATCGCTTAAATGTGCACCCTGTCATCCAAATGTGCAACTGTTTAACAGTTGGTTAGTCCGTAAAACCTACGTTGTGAATTGCATTAAACTGTCTTCAAACACTTGAACCGTGTTGTTCTGCGATTTTACCCAAAGCACGATACGAAAACAACAGTAATCATTACGGTACTCCAACGACGTAATGAAACATATGAATATTTCTATAATAGTAGTCATTGATTCGCACTTGACACATGAAACACGGGACAAAATGTACGAGAGAGCATTTACTCCTAATCATCGACGTTCTCTCGCCTTAGCAACATTCCACCATATGACAAAAGCCCCCAAAAACATACATTGACACAAGAATACATAATTTGTTTTCTCGATTGTTGAGATAATTATGTTTAAATATTAGTATGAAAAGAGGCAACCGTAGCGTTTTGATGTTTCATTTGTAGTTGCCTGCCCGTTTTATAAAAGCTTCTGAACGTCAAATCGTGTAGG
>JAODUO010000706.1:215000-234477 GCA_025642075.2 Ridgeia piscesae
AGAAACTGACCTCCAATAGCTGAACTTCCAATAACTAAACCTTCAATAACTGAACCTCCAATAACTGGACCTCCAATAACTGAACCTCCAATAACTGAACCTCCAATAACTGAACCTTCAATAACTGGACCTCCAATAACTGAACCTTCAGTAACTGAACCTCCAGTAACTGAACCTTCAATAACTGGACCTCCAATAACTGAACCTTCAATAACTTAACCTCCAATAACTTAACCTTCAATAACTGGACCTCCAATAACTGAACCTTCAATAACTGAACCTCCAGTAACTTAACCTCCAATAACTTAACCTCCAGTAACTTAACCTTCAATAACTTAACCTCCAATAACTTAACCTTCTGTGTCTGTAGGCCAGATCTCATCTGTTTTCTCGCTCCTCACGTCATGCTGCTAATAAAATGCTTTTGTTCTGTTTTCTTTTTTCATTAGTGTCAGTTTCTTTAAGCGATTTGATCTCAGTAAAACTAGCGTCATCACCCGACGCTAATCGTGTAATAAATGACGCACAGTGCGCAATAATAAAATAAACAAATTGCCTCAATGCAGACTTGCAGTCACAATCCTCTGATATTAAAAGTAACACGAATCACGGGCATCAATCATCGCCGACACTTGAAAGAACAAACTAGAACAAGGCATTGATAATAAAAAAATTACTTCAAACGGTGTGAATTATCACAGCCATATTGGTTCAATTTCCTGAATGTCAAGAAAACAAAACCTTTCATCAACAAACTATATATTACACGGTAGTGAAACATTAAAGCTGGCTAATGCAAAAAGGTGTTATAGTATAAAGGTAAGTTCTTATATAGCGCAGTATCCAGTCCTCAGGACTGCTCAAAGCGCTTTACATTTTACTTCCCTGGCAGACCTGTTCAATCAAACACCGTCTCAACTTCACTGGGAAGCACCATCCAGCAGTATGCTACAAGTAATGCAGGAAGGCTGCTCATATACATATCCACCTCTGTCTATAGCCAGGTACTCCTTCATACAGTTGAGTGAAATGGACCAATGTAGAGTGAAAACACTTGCCCAAGGTTTTAACACCACAGCACAGGATTCGAACCCGGGTTCTCTTAGTCGAGAGTCCGAAGCTTAACCCATGAGCCACTGTGCTCTACATTATTGTCCAATCGTACCGTAAGTACGTTCTTCTGTGTACTATGAATAACATTGGAAATATTATTTCATATCGGTAATATAATTATTCTGTATATCCCTTATAATGCAAATGCCGTACACAGATTACATTACAAGTTTTATGTCTCACTGGTGACAAGTTAAAGTTTACAACGTGATTTTTTCAACGTGTATTTCAAATCGATACGGTTAATGCAGATATGTTAGTATAACAACAGTGTAGTTCTAGTAAGTTTCTATTAGGCATCAAACAATTGAAATTGCATTCATACTATTTTGACAGTGGCAAATGATGACGTCAAAATACTATTTGATGTCATTGTCATTGTTTCTTTCTAGATCCTCAACATCGAAATGACATTCCCTGCGAACTATAACGAACATGAGATGTCATTTAAATACAATATTATTACCTCTACATAACGATACAGCCCACAAAACACAGAAAGACAAATAGCAGCAACTGTAACTTGATATTATCTAAGCTAAACTCAGGCAATGAATAACAAACCTAAAACATCAGTCTCACCTGATCAGAAAAATACACGAAAATATAAAACGTTGCTGATGACCTGCATTGCAACATAAACCTCCAAACAAACTAGCAATAATATACTGACATGAGCACAGTAAGGCAATAGTTCGTTGCCATATCCTATACAGCGCAACCCTATGTTCACAATTTATAGAATATCATAGCGTACCTACACTGGCACTTGGTCGAGACGAAATACCAGGACAAATGCGATGAAAACTGGGATGGACGCCTATACGACCGAGGTAGGGATATATTAGCAATGCAGATATAAGTCATTGGAAGCTGGCCTCTGAGCAATATCAAAACGCTACGGGCACATATATTGGCCTCGTGTGTGTGATATTGGCATACAGCATTAGCGATCTGAATACACCAGAATGTTGAGACGTCTCTTCGCATCGCAACCCAAACTGATGGCGTACGTTGTTTGTGTGGAGTAACAAGCTAATCGTAATTGTGGGTATTCGTAAGACCAATTGCAAAAGTAAGATTAATGTAATGCGAAAAAACTTTACGTTAATGTTCTGGGAGTGTGTGTACCACATATTCGCCAATAACGTTGACATTTGTAACAAGAAGAGTCTGCGAGAACAATTCGGTCAAGGAAATAAAAGAGATTGGACTGGAAAGGGAATGACATGAGGCGTGAATAAGACTGACATGTAGTGCAGGTATCATGGAATGAAAGTCAGTGATATGAGTAGCCACTTAGTAAGAAAGGAATAGGCGGACTACAGTAGAGACAGGGAACAGACCAGGAGAGCAGCGCCAACAGGACGAACAACACTCAACACAAGGAAGGCATACAAAGAACGCGTAACTATAAATAAATTTATTCAAACTAGTGGTCTCATGAGACGATGGAGACATGAACTAGACGAATATATATATATATATATATATATATATATATATATATATATATATATATATATTATCCTAGTCATCACATCATTATGGTGCAGCCATAGTGTCCCGTATTTGAGTAAAGGCATCAGCATGTTGACTCCTGATCAACGTCTCTTGATCCACCAGTCTTGCGCTATCTTCTACTAAGTGGTGTTCTTCCGATACACGGTATTCGTTTGTCGAGTTCATCTCGCTGTCGCATCAAATGTCTTCCATAGTTAGATTTATTCAAATAATAATTATTATTAACAACATATATATATATATATATATATATATATATATATATATATATATATATATATATATATATATATATATATATATATTGTATATCATTCTTATTTACAAAGATATCAGTAGTAGTTCCCATGAGAGACAGAGTACAGAGTATAGACATCAGGAAAGAGCTAGGAGTGAATAGCATAAAAGAGAAAGTCAGAACGATGAGACTACGCTGGCATGGACACACGCAGAGAATGGAAGACAACAACGAAGTGAGAGCATTTGTTGACATGGTAGTGCCGGCAAAAAGACCAAGAGGCAGGTCAACAGGGAGATGGATGGATTGCTTCCGAAGGGACGTACAGGAACAGCCAATCACCCCGGAGGGTGCCCAGGAGAGAAAATTTTGGAGGTCGTGAATTCGGGCCACTGGCCCCACCCAGTGGGGAAAAGCGAAGAGGAAGAAGAACAATAGTAGTTCCCTGTCGTACGTTCGAGAGACGTTAGTCTACACAGAGTGTTGCGTTGCTGGCAATAGCTTTCTCAGACACTGTGGTGGGGAGTGAGCGCGAATAATAGAACAGCAGAACAAATCAATCTCTTTGGGGAGTGCAAGGTTCAACCACCGCCCAAATACCTCTGTTGTTCCTCTAATTATTTGATTCGCTTGTATTTCCTGCCACCTACATCTTGCCAACATCCGATGTGAAATCCATAACCATCGGTCTCTGTGTTGTGTGTCCAAATCTCTCGGGCTATGTAAACGAGCCTTTGGCGAATTCATCACACCGTCGACGGCCATGTTTAATGCAACATGTCGTACTTGGCAGGTCGTTGCGCAGAACGTCGCTATGCATTGGAACGTGTTGTATTTTAAACACACACACATATCTTTATTCGACTGCTATATATAAATCGTTGGCACCATATCTAATTAAAATCATTCAGCCGTAAGCATTTCAATCGTTGGCGTGTATTAATATGTACGCATTAAATCGTGATTATCGTGATGCTGCCAATCAGGTATGCATTTTTTATTTCAATGTAACATTGTATAACGCATTTATTTGAAAGCACCTATTCTCTTTGAGGTCAACAAATCTGTTGATATTGTTGTGTGTTGACTAAGTGAATTGCAGTCATGCCTAAATACGAAAGAATACGTCACAAATAATTTTTATTCAAGTTGTTGAGAGAGCTTTATAAATGACTGAGATTTCGGTAGTTGTTGCGAACACGTTTATGTTATCAATTATGGTACGGAAAATGTGTAGAAATTGTGCAATAATGACATTAAGGAAACTTGCAATTCTGTATTAGCAAGTGATGTGTGTAATAACCTAGATTTGCGACGGACTACTCTACTGTGATGAAGTACTTACTCAGCATAAATGCGGCTTAATTCTCGACGAAATGGGCCGATATAACAGGCATTCTTCACGCTGGACGGACACGTGTGTTGTCAGCAATATATGCGGTGATGGAACGAGCAAAGATCTATCCAAAATAATGGGGTGGGTTTTGTTAGATGTCGATGGACATACTCTTACGGTTTGCTGTATTAATAGCTTTGTCAAATTGTCATAGTGTAGTTCTTTCCGCAAAGTGCAAAGTGGTGTTGTTAATCATTGCACAGTAAAAATAATGGCTTAAACGCATGGACACCAGGCAAAGGATGCATGTTGACAGCGTAATATAAACCTTGATGTCACAAGAATACGAATATGCTCAGAGACATACGTGCGAATAGCGCAATTTGCAATTTATCCCGGCAAATAGAAGACATCCATCATCTCAGGCGGCATGGCCATTTCATGCGACACCCACTTACGTTCACTCTTTGTGACACATTGCCGGCTTACGTGTAGTCAACATGCTGATTCCCAAGGCGTGATTAGACAAGTTTATAAGACAACACCCTACGGGATTTTCTCGACCAATTCGATTGCCATCATTAGCGGCAGCGCCGATGAAATTTGTCTGGGCGAGTCGAGCATTTGGCAACGGTCACTGAACGCTGTCTAGCGCCACATGAATGCAGATGGTCACCACAGAGAAAGCGATTTATCGAACCGTATTCCCCGCAGGGTGTCAAATTGCACTATGGCCGACGGACATGAAACAGCGCCACTGTAGCCTTGTTTTGGAATGGTCGGTCTCGCTCTGGGTATTTGAGGGTCTGGGTGTTTGACAGCCATTTGCAGTTTCTGGCGGTGATTCTGTCGTTTGCAGGTCGTTGGCGGGTCGTTGGTGAATATGATGATGTCGGAAATGTAGATGTCGTCAAAACTGTACTGGCTTATTCTGGAGTTATAACGATGTTGAAACTATTTTACGTAGGTGTGTCATCCACTTGGCGTGATGATACGATGAATTATTTCGGGTCTTCTCTGTCTGATAAGGCATATAAGTCATACTTGATGTATTTCAGAGTAATCTTCTTCTTCCATTTAATATCCGATATCAGAAGGTTGATCATTACTTATATTTGTAATGGTTTTTCAGAGTTTTCCTTCTCCTTCTCTCCGTAGTGAGGCTTTTTACTTCCCCTGGCATAGACACCAGATAGAAGGGACCATGTGGACGAAACTGCCTAAGTTTTGAAACGTCGGCAAGTGGGATTGAACCACCGTCCTCTCGGTTGACAGTCCAGCGCCTTGCCGCGCGACCACCGCTCCCCATAAGTAAATCTCTTTTGCGAAGACCAACGAGATTTCACTTCGGTTGCTACTGTCACAAAGTGGTGAAGCTCCCCAATGTGTAGAAAGTTTAGTCTGGTGTTGCTTGATGTTGTAGTCTTATAAACAACACTATTTCGGTATGGTGGTCAGTATAGTATAACACACAATGATAGCTGACCCGACACGGTAAACGAAGGGAAACACATCGTCTTTATATCCGAATCCACACGCAACAATCATATGTCGTTGGAATCCACGCGGACATGCTCGTTTCATGGCGTACGACGGAACTCGAGCCGTAAATCAAGTGTTGTAATTCCGAGGGAAATGGTACAATCACTCGGTTTTCATTTGTGTAAAGTGTCGATATAATTGCAGTTGCCCTCCCTAATAGGCAACAATAAAATGTCTTGCTCCGTTTATTACGACGCTAGAAAAGCTCAACCATCAATAACGCACTAACAGCGCTCTAATCTTTCCAAATGGCTTACAGACCGGCGACACTTGAGCAAGTTGGTATTGAGTTTTCGCCGTGCATTACCGACGAATTGCCTCTACATTTGGATAGAGTGGGCAGTGCACGTCGGTCCTTGTATGTACCGTTTTTCGTTTTCATCCATGCAAGAGACAAAGGAAACGTAGCCGAAGTGTAACAGCGAAAACGAAAATAGCAACCTTTATTCGTTATTCGTCTTACTGCAGTGACGTCATGTGGTAATAGTTTTTCTGATATGTTTCATAAAACCAAGTATAGTAGATTGTGTCCGATTGTCATTTGTCTTATTTCAAATTTGAAAAGAAAAACGATTATTTTGTTCGTCTTTTGTTTTGAAATTGGTGATCGAAAAAGGAAATGACGGTATATACACGGACCTACATTACCAGGTTTATAAGTCGAAATGGCGACGGTTATCTGGGTTAAGTCACAATTCTATGGTGAGTGCCCGATAAGGAGACCTGTAGTGGAGCGCGGTAAGAGGAAACGAATCAAATTCGACAAGACTTGCCTGGGAGAATAAAATCTTGTTTTATGGGAAATTGTTCCGTGTATTAATTCTAATGCCACATAATCAGCTGACTGCTCAGATCAGAAACCAGACTGATGATTCGCCAATGATTATTGAATATTGTTGGTTCACCTGTTTCATAAATTGGAATTACCAGTCAATCAAGCTATTTTAATGTTATTACCCACATGGTTAATGCTGAAGCGAAACTATACTTTGTTCACGTTAAAGTGTTTTACCAGTTTAGTGATATATATATATATATATATATATATATATATATATAATATATATATATATATATATATATACACGACATTAGATCGCCAGTTAATAAAAGAAAGGAGTGTTCATTGTTTCAACATTTCAACTACAAAATATTCCCATTGTAAATGTAATATTCAGATTATAATGGTAAAATTGGGAGTCAACAAGTCCATCCTCGGTCCTTTGAAGTTCGCCACATTCTTACGTTCAATTTAGCCAATTTACCACACTTCCTTTGCAAGAAAGACACACTTCCGCTATCTATGCCGTTGCCATATTGGATTTGAGGTCATGATAAGTGGTGTATATTTTATCATAATGCAACCGCTATTAATATTCAATGCGCGTTGCTTTTTTGTGGCACTATTAATTAATGTACTTTTGAAAATTCGACAAAGGGCTATACCAGTGCACGTTGCCTGTGTTAAACAAGGTGATACCAGGAGCAAAAACAACACATGCGCATGTGCACTAGCACTCTCAGTCTGCGCACACATTGCGTCCAAGGCACGGCAACTGACGTTTCAGTATTTCAATCAAAACTTTTTAACGGCGTTACTTGATATGTTGACGCTATAATCGTGATAAAAACGCGTGTAAACCCATCATTTCTCTCTCGCCACACTCATGCGGCGCTCGTCGATTCCGCAGATAACGATATATCGCCTTGCATTCAATTACATTTCACTGTAGCTTGTTAAATGGTTTGCGCGTAAAAACGAGACGATTTCTTCTTAGGTTTCTCCTCAGTTGCGCTTGTCTCGACCATTGGCAGTGGACGACGTAATCAATAAAGAACGCGGCCAGCCGCTGCGCCAGGGAAAAAGACATTGCGCAAAGCAAACACGTTCTATGACAGACGGAAGTCTGTAATGCTGCATTCTATTAACGGGAAATGAATATGTGGACGACCCCGGACGTGATAAATCAACCTGTACACAGCTACCGGTCCGCAGCCAAGCGAGACTCGGGCCTCGGCCGCAGGCAGGCAAGTGTGGAGAGAGCCGATCAGCGGCGCTTTTATTAAAGTGACGCACCGATAAAGTCGAGGAAATGATTTCAATTGGATACGACTGCGACTGGCATAGTTAATAGTGGCTGTTATTATAACATGTCATCCGTGTTCCGATTTCTGTATGTCAGACGACGGACGAAGACGAACTAAACCCGGGTGGCTGGGTCATCATAAATAGAGTAAAAATACGCTAACATTAAACACGTTATGAAGACGAAACTGTGATAACATTTTCACTGTACACATGACTCCATCGACATTACACAACACTACCGCACTTGAATGACTCGTATGAATTTATATAGATGCATACATGAATACATGAATACATGAATACATGCATAGATGCATTATATACAGACATACATATATACATATATACATACATACATATAAACATACATATGTAAGTACGTACGTAAGTACGTACGTACGTACGTACGTACGTACATACATACATACATACATACATACATACATACATACATACATACATACATACATACATAAAACATACATACATACATACATACATACATACATACACATACATACATACATACATACATACATACATACATACATACATACATACATACATACATACATACATACATACATACATACATACATACATACATACATACATACATACATACATACATATACATATAATTATTTATTCGCGACGAAAATGAAAATATGGCAGTTGTATAATTATAACGATGATGTATCCTTCTAAATTTAAAGTATAGTTACAAAACGTGAAAACAAAATGTTATTTGTATTAGAGATATACATTATCGTTATATACAATTAACATATTTTATGTTTCGTGAGGTAAAAATAATTACTAGAAACATAAAACAAATACAAGCAGTAGTCTATATCATTGCTGTATGATTCGATTTATAATTGTTATTTTGTAAAACGTTAAAGAAAAAAGGGATAACAAGATTTAATTTTCGAACCGGTGTCTTTCCGGTTGTAAAATCGAACGTACCTAGCGAACACGTCTACCAATTAAGCCACAGTAACAATCCGAATTCTACTCCTTTCCAGATATAAAGAGTTGTGTTAAATACACAACTCTTCCTTCACACATGGGCATACTATGGCTTATTTGTGCTTTATAAAACATCCATTTCTGACGTTACTATCTGTTTGTAATATATGTGTCCTGGTGTGGGTCATGTCACGGCGGCTGCAGTCGATACAAGCGATACAATTACTTTGGAAATGAACTGAAGACGGTGGTGATCTCGACGTTCAGGCAGGTTTCCGCGAAACATATGTCGTCAATTTTTCAACAACATTTTATTCGGAAGGAATCTTAAGATAAATGTATGTTCCCTATGGTGACCAGTGTTTGTAGTACATAGGATTCAATTCAATTCAATTTATTTCAACGTCACACACCTTTGCAAAGTAAATTCAGGGGTGCTTACTTGTAAAAGTAAAAATAGGTTACAAATGTAAAGGTTACATTACAACACATTGTGTATAGGACCTCTGTACTACAACAGATCAGCAGATTAAAACTACACATTACGATAATAAGACAATGCACAAAATTATGTAAACAATTTAGTAAAACGTTTGTTTAAACAAAATAGTTTTAAAATCCTTCCTAAAAAGTCCAGAATCACATTGTGTTCTGTGATGTAATGGAAGCCAGTTCCGAAGTGAGTGTCATGCGCATGAAAAAGCTCGTCGACGAAACATTCCAGGTTAATCCTAGGAACGACAACAAGAGTCTGGTCAGCTGAACGGAGACTGCGATAAGGAACATAGGCTGTTACATGATCATCAAGATAGCGTGGACTGGTAGCATGCACAGCACTGGGCATCAAAGTCAACAGTTGAAACTGAATTCGCTGCGTCACAGGTGGCCAGTGCACTTCTCGTAGTGCCGCCGTCATGTTGTGGTGGAATATCGCATAACAATAATTAATATAAACAAGTCTAGTGGCATACCATAGCACAAAATGTGGAATTTCTAATTCTTTTATATTTTTAATCGTTTTTTGCTAGCAGCATGTATAATAACACCGATTGAAGCGATAGGTGTTTTCAGCTCCTTTAAGTATTTCTTCTCACGGCAGAACACACCCGACGTGACAGAAGCGTCGAGTATGTGACAAATTAAGCTCACAGAGTGCTTAACGACTTCTCTCAGAGAAATTGTCCTAAGCTACATTAATTCCCTTGATGTTGGGATTGCGAGTTGGCTGCAGCAAGGATAACCTTCTCAAACTTGTCCGAGCGTGAAGTGCTCTCGTCTTGGCTAATACACACTGATCCTATCCCAAACACGTCCAGTATTATGTAGTTGCTCATAACAAACTGTCTCAAATCTAATTTCAACTATTTGGATAAATTGTATTTTACCAATATGAGAACAAGACATAATATCCGTTAAGTGAGTTTCGTGATATTGACATCGAGAGTAACATCTGGAAAAGCAGTGGTCGCGCAATTTAGAACTATGAACACCATGTGAAATTTGTTCTGACTTCTGTCTAACTTCCTGTAAGTAATCATGATGTTCTTGTCGAATAATGTTTCCACAATGACGTACATTCCTTGCGAACTCATACCTATCATATCATAGCTTTTTTGTAATTGTAATGGTATAAAACGTATATTATTTATAAAACATATAATAATATTTGTTTAAATATATATATATATATATATATATATATATATATATATATATATATATATATATTATAATAATATATATATATATATATATATATATATATATATATATATATATATATATATATATATATACATACAAAAATTAATATTATTTTTTATTCGATTACTAGATTCAATTCATTCGAGTATAGGTCACGTATAAAAGTCACGAAATGCAAAGGTCATCCCAGAATTGCGCCGGCGCGAAATACGTTATCTCCGTGGATCGTGTCCCTAGGCGACCCCAACCATGGCTTGCTATCCAGAACGCGTCGCTCTCGAGACAGCTGCACAATACAACGGCGTCGTTTGCCACACTCGGGGGACGCGTTGTGGCCACAGGCCTGACGAGGTGACGCTGCCGAGAATAGCAAGCACATCGCTCGGTTATCTACCATCAAACGCCTTTCTAGTTGTGCTTCAATTTCGTTCTATATGCGTCCTGTTTTTGCAGGTGTGTTATAATTTTGATGCGCAGGGTGTTTCTCGGTCGTCCTGTTTTAATGCCAAATGTGCCGTGAGAGGGATCCTTGTAATTAAATATACTGTGTACTCTTTCAAGTGTGTCAAGTTCTGGTCCACTTCCGGTTTCTAATGTGTTGTTCAGTTGGGTCTTGATTTGTAGTTAGCCACAATGCCTCATTACGTATTGGTTATGGCTGCCATCGTTATAATTATTAGGCATTTGTTTTAAATTATATTGTATTTTACGACAAAGATAGATGTCATTACGGCTAATACCATTGTGTAGAAGCATTAATAAGAATTGAACCCAGCAACGTGTTGTGTGCGTTAATTTAATACATATTACAACTTCAACTGGTTCAACGCTAATAATAAAAACACAATCTTCTACGGTACACAAACAACAGAGACATCTTCCTGAAATTGCACGCACTTCACAGTGGCGCGTGCCTAATATTAAATAATTAACCACTACAGGACAAATGAACTAAGTGTAGGCATGAATACTAATAAATTATATATAACGTAGACTAGCGTATCATTATTATATTTGTAGACTAATGTGCATTACACCGTTAACTTGATGATGAGATTTTAACAATGTGTACCTAGCAACTTTTGGTTATAGAAATCCATATCCATACCAATATATTAAGTATGATTTGGAGGCACCCTCTGCAGTCGGAAATGTGATAAATGGGTAGAGAAGCCTGAATTAACATGTCTGTCACAGACGTCCCAGATGAATATGGGGAAGCCATCATCCAGCCACTCCCTTGCGATATGGCTTTGTTGCCAACAAAAGGCAACGTCATCGATGCGTATCGGTGCCGACAGCTGAAAGGGTGTGGCTGCCCATCGCAGTATTCGATCTAGTTGACGCATTCGGCTTAGCACGCAGTGTATAGCGCGTGTTGACAGTTGGTCGCACGACACGACACAGCGATTGTTGTTGGTGATATCATTTAGAAAATAATAATAATTTGGTAACATATATTGCGCCTGAATATTTAGAAACCAAGCTCAGAGGCGCATTAATACAAACGATTGATCGATCTCAGAGTCAATAAACAAACCCAGTTTCACCAGATTGATTGATACGCCAGGTAGCTATGATGGATAGGCAATGTTGTAAAGTTATGTCTTTAAATAACGGCGGAATTTAGCAATATGTTCATCTGATTTAACACTAGGAGGAAGCATATTTAAAAGAGTAGGCGCACCTACAGCCAAATCCCTGGTCCCAATACTAGTATTGACTTTAGGGACAAAAAATCAATCAGAACAAGCTGATCGAAGAACAACAGGCTTTCTTCCAGTAGTAAGCAAAGAATATAAATACGACGGTTGCTTATAGAAAAGTGCCTGGTAAGTAATAGTACAGATCTTAAAGATGACACGATATCGGACTGGAAGCCAATGCAGACATTAGAAGCACTTGCACGGGGAACAATTCGTACTGGAGAACCGCACATGCGTAAACTGAAGAACGACACAGTTAAAACAGGATGAAAAGTCTTGAATTAAGAAAAGGCCTGACAAATAAATTAGTTGAAAGCAGACTGCAACGGAGAGGACACAAACACACTGAACGATGCTTGAGCAACAGACTTAAATAATCAGACAGGTCAATGGTTTACTTCTTTTTGAAGAGTACCCGTCGAAGTTCAAAGTCTGCAATAAAATCACGGTAAATCAGAATGTCCTGCCTCATATAGAACAAATATGGGGCCACACTAAAAGGCGGGCCACAATTTGCAGACCGCGCGGATACGGCAGACCACATTCACAAAGATGCCACCGATCGATACGCTCCATATTTACATGCGTTGTTATAGTTGGCGCCTTATAGTTGCTGTTTTTATGGTGTTCTTGTGATATTGAGATGTCCTTCAATAATAGTATACGTGTAAGAAGCAAATTTACTACAGTACTATAAGTTAGCATATACAATGTTTGAAACAATTCTTGGATTTGTTGTTTGTTTGTTTTTAGTTTCACCACCACAGTAAGTATTCTTAGTATTACTATTTCACTACAATAATGATCATTTCTATATATATATATATATATATATATATATATATATATATATATATATATATATATATATAAGATAGCTTTATTGCCATGTGTAGTTACAATAAGACATTGGAATGTGTAATGATATTGGTCGTCGTACTGGTACATTCACATGACAATAAATTCACATGCACCAAACGATGATGATAAAATACACTACTACTTTAAATTAAATAAATAAGAACACACACACACACACACACACACACACACATAATATATATATATATATATATATATATATATATATATATATCGTATAAAAACATGCAAATAAAATATAATTTACACACTGTTTTGTCCTTGAATATTTTAGGCGCGCCGATATTTTATCATCTACAACACAGCTGGCTTCCCATGAATGGCTTTATTTATTCCAGTTAATGTTTTCCTAGTTGCTTAATTCAGTTTTATCTCAAATATATCAGTAGACCTATGAACTAACTGTGAAATATATTCAAATATATTCAAATAACTGTTTCGTTTCAGTTTTTACATCACTTACATATATCCATACGCAAATGAATACAGGCATATAAATGCACCTGAAGAGCCATCATGTACTGCATATATAACAGTTTTATAATAAGTCTTAACATGCACATGACTGTATATGGCCTACATTTATATTAATATTTTTAATGTTATTAATTTTATATAAATATTTTGTATTTTATTAATAATATTAATAATTGTTATGTTATTAAATTTATATTCAAATGTATTTTTACTATTACTTTTATATTACTTTTAATATTTATTATAAAAAATATTAATATACCTATAGGTTATATCAGTGTTATAATTGTAATGGGGGTGATAAAACGAGTGTGATTGTAATAAGTAGCATAAGTACTAATGAGTCTCAGTACTAGTAATAACAACTAGGCCTATCATTAACGAACACTTGTGAAGACATAATGTCCATCAACATTCAGATGTCCTAACCAAAGGCCGGTACCCCATAACAAGTGTATAATGTACTCTGAAAACATGTACCATTAGGCGAGTTGTTACATCACAAGACAGCTAGCCTTAGATACAATATCCATGATCTCAGTGAAGTACATTCTATTAAATAACCCGCAATAATACGAACTACTCACCCACCCACTAACAAATATGCAGCTAGCAGTGCAATCCGAGATCAATCCACATATATGCCTACAACCATCGTACCGGACGTGTGTGTGTGTGTGTGTGCTGTGTGTGTGGTGTGTGTGTGTGTGTGTGCGTGTGCTGTGTGTGCGTGTGCGTGTGCGTGTGCGTGTGCGTGTGCGTGTGCGTGTGCGTGTGCGTGTGCGTGTGCGTGTGCGTGTGCGTGTGCGTGTGCGTGTGCGTGTGCGTGTGCGCGTGCTGCGTGCGTGCGTGCGTGCGGTGCGCGTGCGCGTGCGTGCGCGTGTATGTGTCTGCTATGCATGTGTCCTATTTATTGTGTACACAGTGATGGCAAATTCCCGTGATGAAGCTCTAATTTTCTACGAGATGACGAGCAGCTTAGTCTTGGTAGCTAGTTAGTAAGTAATGATACTAGTTTATGCAGGTTGTTGCAACTTTAACAACAACATCAACACCAATTACAACACAAAATATATCAAACATACATTATAAAGCATGAAGACTGCATTGACAATTGATATATTATATATATATATATATATATATATATATATATATATATATATATATATATATATATATTTATATATATATATATATATCGTCATCAATTCAAATTGACTTTTATTCGGGTCTGTCCGAAAATGTATCGGTTTAAAACGGGTTCTTTTATGTTTGATAATCGCATTGACTGGTCACTCCGACATACCAATAACCAGACCATTGGTAACGATTACAAATCATGCATGAATGACCACGTGTGTGGGTGGCTGTGTGAATACATGTGTGAGTGGGCTCGTGCGTTCCAGCAGTGGAACATTGTCAATCTGTGCCTCATTGTGTATTCCAAACTGAACTTCGGCTCAAATGTCGCAAAATATTTCACTGTCATACAAGGTCTACTAAATTGTGAATTGTGAAGATGTTCTTTTTCTGAAAATGAACTGTCGTAATGTAAGTTCCTACAGTTAGCCTTATAAAAACGTAAAATTCTAATTACGTATATACTTGGAATGTCACGTTTTGGACGCTATTTCAGCACAGTCTAGTTGAACAGATCAGGGCACTGTTGTGGCTTTGTGGTCCTTTATGTGGAAATATCACCTTCGAAAAAGGTAAATATGACAACTAATGCCCTCTTGCTCAATCTACACCCCATATGTACGCTAACTGTGGGAACGTCTGGCAGCATCTCCTCCCAGATGTCGACGAACAATCAATTCATTCTGCCACTCACACGATGGCCCCACTGCGGAATTGCGCTCGCTCTAACCGGGGATATTTAGCATGCTACAATTGGCGACTGTCATTGGTTTGATCAGCGGAAACGAATGCGAGATGATCAGTTCATAATGGTGATAAACGCTCTCCTAGGTTTGATGTTCAATCAGTTGTGTTATTTGCGTCCACAGCCTAACTTTTCAAACTGTGTACGTTATATATATATATATATATATATATATATATATATATATATATATATATATATATATATATATTATATATATATTTATATACACCCATATTTATATATATATATACACATTTATATAATTTATATTATAATACACATTTACTTAACTTGCATGGGAGGAAAAAGCATTAATATATCGCTAGGCACAATTGAATGAATTGGTCATATTAACGTTGGTATATTATTATTATCACAATCTTCATCATCATCTTCTTCTTAATCCTCATCGTCGTCTTCTCCATCATCGTCGTCGCTGTAGTCAACTTCATCATCATCGTGGTCGTCGTCGTCGTTGTCGTCGTCATCGTGGTAATCATGATCAACCAAAACGAAGTCGTTGTACAGGTATTGTAATATCAGATTATATTAGAAAAAGTGTTAACTTAAATGTAAGCAGAAACAGTAATACAATAACACCAATACTTGCGCTAGTCTAACCTAATCCGTGCTCCTGTCATCGCATTACCCGCCACACACCATCACGCTCCACAGACATTCCCAGAACAGCCGCCCTTACTCTTACTCTTGCTCTTGCTCTTGCTCTTGCTCTTACTCTTACTCTTACTCTTACTCTTACTCTTACTCTTACTCTTACTCTTACTCTTACTCTTACTCTTATTCTTACTCTTACTCTTACTCTTACTCTTACGCAACAACACTTTTTTAACCAAACCGTAATGACCGGTTTGTGTGAACATATTGCACATCCATCCAGCTGAAAGACAAATGCATGACACTATTACTCTTCGGCGCCACTGTCAACCGCGTCGACACGAGCACATTTGCACGCCTGCGTGACTCACCTTTGCCGCGCTGCAGCCGCCTGTTGAAATTACGTCCGACTTGGCGGTTCTCGTCGATCGAAATGTCGCCGTTCCCGATCGTGTCGTCCCGTCTAGGCACAGCCTCGCTCTCACGTCCCGCCCATTCGCATCCATTACGTTTGTCGTATTACGTTGTGCTGCAGCGATGAACGCAATCGTGCCGGGTGTTCGCAATTCGATCTGGCGAATTGCGAGCGCTAAGGTCTCTTTCCGGCGGTCGTCACGCGTGGCTGACTATCGTGTTTTTGCGGAATGCTGATGGTGGCGAATATCGGCAGGGTCGTTTGTTGTGCTTAAGAATAATTGCACTTTTGTTTTTATTCACGCGTGATTTTGAATGATATCCAAGGAAAGTCTGTAACTTGAAAAATCCCAATTATTATTACATAATATCTATAGTGTTGTTTTTAAGTTTTTCGTCAGTTATATATGATTACCCTATTATGCATTCGAGACAATGGCATATTGCATAGGTGCTATGCAATATTGTCTACTGATATTATACAATTTTTGATAGTGTGTACACGACCAGAACTTGTTGTGTTGTTTGTAACTTCCACCACACAAATGATGTGGTTGTGTCAGCATCGTATCGGGTTTTGGCTGACTAACAAGAAACAAATCTGAAATACCGATATTTTTCGTAATGGGTTTCCTGAAACAAAAAAATCACAAGTGTCATGACAACGACGAGTACAGTTAGGTTATTGTTGTGATATATATATATATATATATATATATATATATATATATATATATATATATATATAATATATATATATATATATATATATATTATATATATATATATATATATATATATATATATATATATATATATATATATATATATATATATAAAATATATATATATATATATATATATATATAATATATATATTATAATATATATATATATATATATATATATATATATATATATATAATATATATATATTATATATATATATATATTTATATATATATATATTTTATATATAACGTAAGGTTCCATTTAAGATATGTACTATGAACTATAATGTTAAATAATATGAATCAAACTTTCCAGAACAACACAACTCAACTGATAACAGTAACGTCCATTAAAAATGTATGTATAAAAAGCAATATCAAACAAATTACCAATAATCAGAATCCCCCGTCGCCATCATGAATTACCATTATTCAGCTGCATTGCTATAATAATTAGCAGCAACATTTTGCATGACAATTGTCGTCTCTACCGTCTACACTATCACCGGCATCTGATAAAAGCCGTGCGGTGTAATAGGCTACTAATGCAACTTTTATATCCCTTGATGGATTCGCAATGGAATTGTGTCTTGTTAATTTATCGTGATCACCAATCACTATCATCATCATCATTCACTGTGATCAAGCTACCATACATCAATTGTCACGTTACTTATCGTCACACTCCCATCGTCGCATCGTTAGCGTATCTTTCAACTGCATTACTAATGGCACCATTCCTGCACGTTTAAGCATAAGTGACCTTCCTGTTCCGACAGGTAAAACTACATGCTATACATGCTTATATTCACAAAACGCTTATTTCAAATTCACAATTGAAATAGCCAACACATGTGATTGTATAACTAACACAAAAGCGTGTGTAAACGTATTACAAGTATTAACTATCAGGAACACCAAAATATGCCATTTATCAATGTTGAATTTAATTCACAACAGGCTTATATTCAGCTTGATTTGTATATTTGATATTCCGTGAAATACAGTTCCGAAATAGCCTCGTCGCTATGTTTACGGACATATTAGTTACGAATTCGGAAGTCTTTCGAGAATACTGGCACGAAAGAATACTCGCAGTGGGAGCAACTGTGTTCTATTGGCGTCTCAATTCTCAAAGGCAGCAACGTATAATTAGTTGTCTGTTATCAACACATCAAACCATGTTAGTCGAGTTCTTCGCTGTTTTCTTGAATTTGATTTTGTTGTTCTTTGGACCACGTTTTCATCTTAGACTTTTGCCATGGTAGCTCTTTGTTGATTGTTAGTTGTGGTCTCCAGTTTCGATAAAGACAACAGGAAAACATCGTTTCAATCAATAAAATCTGGACAATTTGTTTTCCATACGATGTTCATATTCTAAATATCTGTCGTCTATATTCATGGAAGAGCTCGCGACCCGGAGAGAGCTTCTGCTTGAGACTGGCGTTGCAAAAATGTCCGCGATTACTTTTTTTGGAATTTGCCATATATCTCTGTCTCTCTGTCTCTCTGTCTCTCTGTCTCTCTGTCTCTCTGTCTCTCTGTCTCTCTGTCTCTCTGTCTCTCTGTCTCTCTGTCTCTCTGTCTCTCTGTCTCTCTGTCTCTCTGTCTCTCTGTCTCTCTGTCTCTCTGTCTTTTTCTCTGTCTCTCTGTCTCTCTGTCTCTCTGTCTCTCTGTCTCTCTGTCTCTCTGTCTCTCTGTCTCTCTGTCTCTCTGTCTCTCTGTCTCTCTGTCTCTCTGTCTCTCTGTCTCTCTGTCTCTCTGTCTCTCTGTCTCTCTGTCTCTCTGCCTGTCTCTCTGTCTTCTGTCTCTCTGTCTTCTGTCTCTCTGTCTCTCTGTCTCTCTGTCTCTCTGTCTCTCTGTCTCTCTGTCTCTCTGTCTCTCTGTCTCTCTGTCTCTCTGTCTCTCTGTCTTCTGTTCCCCTTCTCTGTCTCTCTGTCTCTCTGTCTCTCTGTCTCTCTGTCTCTCTGTCTCTCTGTCTCTCTGTCTCTCTGCCTCTGTCTCTCTGTCTCTCTGTCTCTCTGTCTCTCTGTCTCTCTGTCTCTCTGTCTCTCTGTCTCTCTCTCTGTCTCTCTGTCTCTCTGTCTCTCTGTCTCTCTGTCTCTCTGTCTCTCTGTCTCTCTGTCTCTCTGTCTCTGTCTCTCTGTCTCTTTCTTTCCCCGTCTCTTTTTGTCTCTCTGTCTCTCTGTTTTCTGCTCTTGTCTTGTCTTTTTGTCTTCTGTCTCTCTGTCTCTCTGTTTTCT
>JAODUO010000707.1:0-110000 GCA_025642075.2 Ridgeia piscesae
AATATATAAATTAATTATCATATATGTGTGTACATATATATGTATATATATGTATATATATATAAAATATATATATATATATATATATACATATATGTATAATTCATATATACATAAAATTTTGTTTACATATATATATATACACATATATGTATAATTTATATATGTAATATATAGATCTCTGCTCAGTCTCCTGGTGGTTCTAATCTGTTTGCACCATGTCCTCAATATTTGTGATTTTATCTTGCCAGTTATTTTAAGGATGTTTCTCATCTATTCCCAGTACTGCCTACCAATGAATAATTAACTCACCTGATAATATTTTTATAAATTAACGTGACCCATTTTGTTGGTGAGATTTTTCCTGTGATATACTAATATGCATTAAGTCCTAGTTAAAAGACACCACCGAATATTGTATTCCATTGTTGTTGTTTTGGATTTCGGTGGATGACAGCAATAGAATTAAAGGAATCGAGAAATGCTGGTATTTTGGAAAAATCGGGTCATTTTCAGGTGGCATTGTCAGTAACGTATTGCGTCAGAAGTGTCGGTTAGATTTCCACTTACTGACAGCCAGGTTATTGGTTTCCCTTGATAGATGCTGGTTCCAGGAACTGTGTCTGTCGTTATGGTAATAAAGAAGACCAACACTGTCTCATTAACTAAAGTCACATGACTTTAGTTGGAAGTAAGTAGCAAAATTAAATAAGTAATTTTTGATTTTATATATATATATATATATATATATATATATATATATATATATACTTAGTTCTACTGTCCGAATGATACATTAATTAAATGTGTAAAAGGTGTTTATTAATTACAGTTAATTAGTTATGTTTGACTGATATTTCTTGTGTCAATCTTTTGTGGCTTTATTATAAGATACAACAGCTTTATTGTTGCTAATGACATAATATATATGTCACTTTGGAATGTGTCTTCATGTTGAAACATGCACCTGCATCAAACTAGCATCAAATACACCATCAGCATACCATAAAATATAATAAATAAGATAATAAAATAGTCTAAGATTTCAAGAAGAAAAAATCAATTACGATATTAAGGTTAAGCTTAAACTAATTGTTTTACGATTAGCATACTTGTAATCACTTTCGATTATTACTTACATGAGCTGAGTCACTTTAAATTGATATTTATCAAAATGTTCACATCTATATAGGAGATTCATGCGGGATGCTGTTGTATTAATTGAAGTGCTGCGGACAAGTGGGTAGCACATTAGACTGTCACTTGAAGGATTAGGGTTTCTGTCAACCTACTATAGCATTTTGAGACTTCCAACATTATCTATGTCTTTCGGGAGAGACAGCCAAATATCTTTGTCCCTAGTAAAATATCCCAGTTTACTGTTTACTTAACCCTCTTCACTCTTGAGACTTGAGTCGAGCACACAGCCGAGATGATGGTTCTTCAACATGCTCTGCTGTTTGCTGTTTTGTTCATTTCTTTCCAGTTAATTCCACAGTTTTTTGTCAGCAGTGGATCTTCCACATCTGTTTTGTGTCTGCCTGTTTTTCGTTTTCCTAAGGCTTGTCTTGTATTGTACCTGCTGTGGTTTCCTATCCGAAGGCTTGTCCATTTTATGTCCTTTTTTGCCAACCGTTTTTAAGCTATTTCGGTTCATCCTATTCGTGGCTTCTGTGTTTGAGAAAGTAGTTGACTTAACTGAAGTGACTCTTGTCACTACAGCATTGGGCTGTCCGTTGAGGGACTGAGGTTTCATTCAGCCTACCAGGAGTGCAGTGGCACAAAGGCTAGTGCTCTTGACCATCGCTTTATGCAGAGACCCATTCACTGTTCATTTGGACGGGTAAAACCAATTGTGGACGGGAAGAAATATGTCTGGTCGACGGGTAAAAAACGAAGGAGCCAAAAAATCTTCCAAAACCATAAATATTGTCAGTTATGCCTTTAAATGCTGTCACATGTTGTTTGTAGTCCATTTCAGGTCATCAAACACATTTCAAGTTTGTAAACTGGCTTAACAGTTAACATCCATCTGTTCACCAAAACATTGTGACTGGAAATTTGTTATCCCACATAAAGCCCTGCTCTGGACTCAAATCAGTCGAGGAACCCTGGTTTTGAATCCTGTTCAGTTGTATTGAACCTTGGGCAAGTTTGTTCAATCTACCTAGCTCCACTTCATTTAGGTTCACTCAGCTGTATGAATGAGTGCATGGCTGTAGACAGTGGTGGATGTTGTCTTCTGCCGACAATAATGAGATATATATCTTCTATGTTTATTCATTTGATGTTTACATGGTTTTATTTTGTGTTCTTCACCTTCAAGAAGGATGTCTTCTGTCTGTTTAATCTCAGATATTGTGTGTAACTTCTTCATGAGAACCACATTGGAAATATGAGGACCACATTGGAAATAAGTGTACGTTTGTGTGCTTTAATGTGTTTATCCTGGGTAATACTAAATATGTGCTTATTCTTTTATTTGCTTTTGCATTTAAACTATGTTTAATTGTCATGTACATATAAATTTTACCAAATAAACTCACTCACTCATGTCTAATTGAGTGAGTGAGACAAAACATAATACCAATTATCAAATTGGTATTTCTGTTTATACTGCATAACTACTGGGTAGGTAAATTACTGATAGATCATAGATACTAAATTAGCATATTCTGTCTACCTGAATAGGAAATATTGGCAGGTGGTTTACAAAAAAACCCAGAAAAATCTTGAAAAAATGTGAAATCAAACGTAACATATATTATATAGAATGATCTTTCATAATTATGCAGTTAACAGTTATTAAGCATAAAAACAAAACCTCATGATTATATTTGTTATGGATGGTCCGGTCCATTGTACTGTATGCAATAACTGTTAGATCTGAAAAAAATATTGATAAAATTAAATGTTGACATTTAACAAGATTTGCCAGTATCGAGACATCTGTGAACATTTGATTTCTATTGGATGATAGGTTGGGAAATGTAACAGACGCACGAGACATGGAACAAAGCCTCAGCTCAGTCACCAGAAACAGCGTTGCATCAGCTCTCTAGTTGCCTGCCTTTCCAGTTAGTCCCAGCCGGAGTATTGATTTCTGGTTATAGACACAAGTTCCAGGAATTGTGGCCGCATATGTGAGGCCCGTCTTTCTTGTTACCTGAGTAATATAATTCGTCTTTCCTCAGCCATTATTACAGGTGGATTTGATGTTGACCAATGGGTATACTGGTGATGATCATTTTTCACCTGTCGTCTGTTTTAATCAGGTGTGATGCTAATTCGGACGTGCTTCGAAACTGTGTCTCTGTCCCTATTAGCAAGCAGAAAAAACGTAATGCTAATAATATTTTCGTTCGTACATGCGGCATGCCACGCAAGTGGAAGTCTGGTGTTAACAGTGATGGGTCTATCCTGGCGATATGTCATTATTTCATATCCATGTTCATGGTAGGTTTCTCCAGAAATGATAAAATGTTGCTGTGTGATTGTATCAGGCTCTGAAATACTTCTACATATGAAATATCTGCTATGTGCAATCGGCAACCCATATAGCATTGAATGTATTATCTCTTTGAATGCCGTAAGTATCTTATTTATTTTTTGTAACAACTACTAGAAGATATCAACAGATAAAGATTTTTCCATTTCATAGAAACCTGTGTTAGAACGGGATACAAGTAATCCCATTTTGTGATCTTAATTAAGATCAGGTCGTAATAAAAAAATTGCCAACATTCAGGAGCGCCTTTTCAAACTGCCTGTCAGTTGTTTCCAACCTAAATAGGATTCTGTCCTCAACACTGGTGACCCATCTGTCAGTGACACACGCACACATGCCATGTACCTGCACTGCAGCCATGGCCATTCCATCTCATACACAACATTGAAGGTGTATCCAAAATAATCACAGCTGTAGGAATTTTGGAAAGGTCGATAATATTAAGACAGCTATAATATGCTGTGCATATTTTAAGTCTTAAAGTGTGGAATCGAGGAAAAATACTGTAATAATAATAATGTTTATTTTAGACAGAACTCAGAAGTCCATATTCTTACAACTTGATTTGTAACTTTAGTCTAAATTAATACACACTACCGCGTGTATAATCGGAGCTATGGTAATGATGTGTTCCAAAATTTGCAAAAGCAGTCACCGTGTAACAATTGATGACGGTATTATCTACTAGGTGGTGCCACTGGTGTGTTAGTGTCCTGGCCATCCGCTAGAGTTGTTCCTTCAAGCAGAACGCACATGTCAATCACTAAAATCGGAGATTCTTAATACTGTCGGTGTATATTTATGTAGTGTCGCGGTTGGGCCAATTAGTACATCGTTTTGAGCGCGCAGATAGCAGCAGGCCGTGGTATAGGCGACGGTGTGAATTTACGTGTCCGCTAGTTTATTATGAATTAACCGGTGTGCCTGGTAGTCGATTATTGAAGCATCCGGCCGTTTCAAGTTCACCAGACAGGGTAGCCTCGGTTACCCAGGCCCGCGAGGTGGCAGCACTTTTAAGCTCCCTCAACCACTGAACTCTGTCTTCTCGGCGTAGTTCCGCAGCCGACCGACAGTCGGTTAAGCGAGACTCCAGACAGGGTCACTCGCTGCTGATGTCGGGTGAAACTGATGCGTGCTGCACCCATCACTGATGTTTTGGGCGTCCAAGAAGGTGTAGGTGCAATTAAGGAATGGAGACATGTGGTACAGCTACAGGCTTTATGAGTGCACGTTTTCTTGACACGAATCAGCAGATGACAAATCAGCGGTATCTGCTAATTACTAATTTACCGTTACATTGTTGGGTTGTGTTGCCTGGGACAAGTTCAGTCAAGTTCAACCTCGCCTTCCGGGATTCGGAAGTACTGACTGCGACAGACCACTAATAGACAAGTGTCACACTGACAGACGCCTAAGTGCCTAACCTAGTCTAACACGTAATCGGCGTTGTGAGCGACCGATTTCCCTACTCCGGCTATGGCAGAGTGGCACATGCCTATGGGCATGGCAACATTCAAAGATAGAGTGGACAGTTGCGTCAACGCTGTCGACATGACATGCGATCCGACGACAACGTCATTGTTGTCCGGCTGGTATCTACCACCGGTCAAGCAGGAGTATGGAGATGTGACAGATTATGACTCTTCCGGATCTTTTGTAGTCAGTAGTACTGACATTGAAGAACCGGCCTCCGTCTGCTACCATGTCCAGGTAAATAATTTTGTTTTTCAAGCTGACATACAATGACATCTTGTACATCTAGTTAGGTGTGTTCACAATTGACCTCTGTAAAAATGTTGACCTGCCTCATTGAATCACTTGGTCAATGATACCATTTGAAACATATATTTGTTTCAGTTGAGATTTGTATTTTGACCTGAAATAAACTACAAACACACGTGTGACACCCATTTTCAAAAAGGCATAACTGACTATGTCTGCATTTTTTAGTTCTTTATTGCACCTTATTTTTTACATGTCCATCACTCATCCAGTGATATTTCTACCCATCCAGAATGGGCATTACCCATCCAAATGATGGGTGAATGGGTCTCTGCATAAATTTAACTCCTTGTTGGATTAATTATGAAACTTTAAATAACTCAAAGCTCTAAACATTCTACAGTGATTGGTGATTTCTGCCAAATTTTATGAAGATATTGCACAAACAAATTAGAATATTCTTACTATCAGTGTATATGTATAGTGATGTATGTGTTTGATTTCTCAATGAAATGAAATTTTCAAAGCAATATTTATTGGCTGATATGTACAGTAATTTAAAAGTTTTTAAATTTTAAATGAAATACAGATTGTCAAAAAGTACAGGCAGTCACTGCAATCACAGCACGTCCGTGTCTTCATTGTGTAAATATATGGTTTTACATATCAGTTTGTAATAACAACAATGTCACGACTGTATCAATTGATCTTCATATATAATCAGTATTCATTACTTGTGTTGAATATTATAATTGATAATTGTTTGCCCACATGCATCGATACGTGACTATATGTGCTTGTGTGACTGTCATATATATATATATATATATATATATATATTTGACTGGAGTTTGTAATAACATCAATGTCACTACTGTATCAATTGATATAATCTTCATGTATAATTAGTATTCATTACTTGCGTCGAGTATTACAATTGATAATTGTTTGCCCACATGCATCGATACATGACTATATGAGCCTGTGTGACCATCATGGGTTAAAGCACGCCTACATATTTTAACTTCTACAATAATCAGCTAAAAACACTAAAAATTATGTCACACATAATAATGACGTTTTATTAAATACATTTTATGACCATACATTTTTCGGCATTTTATATCTGTGCTCATCATTCCTACAACTTATTTCTGTGCTGTTGTATGCCATATTGGCCAGTGACGCTGAAGATGATGATTATCTTTACAGTAGAAACTTTTTTAAAGCAGCATTTCAACAAGCAAAACCACATGTTTTTGTAACTTTCGTGGATCTGGTACACACTACACAGCTAATTGGTCAATGACCCCAAAGCTGGTGTATGCCGTAGAAACTTCAAAGTCACTGTTGACAAGCTAAAGGTCAAGTGCAAATGCTCAAAAGTACATTTCACTTATACTGATCAACATTAATGATATTATACAGTGCAACATTTTATTAATAGCCATCTCACAGGCCACGAGATGCAAAATAAAAAATGATTTTATATTGATGGACAATCAGTGGTGTACGCACAACATAATCAAACTGTAGAGAAGGAATATATTATACATTTGTTTAGCAAGTAGATAGTTATGATAGTACAACCAGTAACTGTCAACCATGCATAAGAACTAAACAGATTGTCACAGTGCTATGCATTAGCAGTGCTGTGGTGGCCAGGGCTGGCAGGGCATTATGCAGGGTAATATTTTACCTATTCACCACCTGTCCACTGATAATTCTACCCGTCCTCAACAGGTTTCTGCATTAAGGTAATATTCCTGAGTTTTGGTATCATTTTGGTTGCTCTCCTTTGTACTCTTTCTAGCATATCAATATCCTTCTTGCAATATGGCCTCCATACTTGTATACAATATTTTAAGTGAGGCCTAACTATTGTTTTATACAGCGGTATTATTAGTTCTTTTTCTTTGTACACTATATTTCGTCTAATTAATCCTCACCACTCTTGTTAGTATTATAGTGAATGTTTATAGTCATGTGTACATATCCATGTGTACATAATACACACACATGTGTACATATCCATGTGTACATATCCACATAATATTATTTGTCAGGGCGGTTTGTGCCACCAGTTTTTATATTTTACAGGTCCAGCAGGCCACTGGTTTCAGTAATCTTGCTTGTTTCAGTCTAATTAATTAGTCACCATTGTCTTAGATAGCATCTGTCACTTCCCACCCCATGCAACAATTAAACTGAATCTGCGACAGTCAAATCTGCCCTCACGTTCTTGTTTGAAACAAGTTGTTTTATGAATAACCTACCCAGTAATATTATGCAGGTTCCCAGTTGTTCAATTACTCCACAAGTCTACATGGCTTTTGGATTTTTAAGGACTGCATTTCTAACCATACGTTGGTGCTGAATTCTTACAAAATTTAATGCAGATAATGCCCCAGATTTTGCAGTACTATAATAAAAAAATGTGCACAGATAAGAGTGTGATGTCATATGTCACTTGTGTCAGTCTGTGGTGGACTTCTTGTTAGGTGACATTTTTCGCAATATTAATGGATTTTCCCGCAGAGTCTGGGCCAGTACTTTAGCTACTTTTTGGGGGGGCCTCAATAACTTTTCAAATCCACTTGCCCCTTGGGCCAGTATATAAAAATGTACTGTCTGGCCTTGGTACATACAAGTGCTTGAACTTGTGAGTAATGCTACTCTTTATTGACATTGCTCGTAGGTCAGACAATGAAGATATACTACTGATGTAATCTTTTTCATGTGCACATATTCTTCTGTTGAAAGATATTCAGTTATGTGACACTAAGTAGTGTCCTATTTGGTGGAGACCATAAATGGGCCAAAGTGCACTGATCCATTGTGACATGCCATGCACCTGTTCTGATTGATGACAGCTGTGTGGTGTGTGGTTCTGCAATAACTGTACTTACATACCCAGGTCAGGAGATTTACAAAAATAAATCCTTTTGTACATGTGCATATCTGTGGCTGGCACAGTACACATGAATACTTAATTAGCCAGCAACTTGGGAACTACCGGGTAGGCTACAGTACACAAGAATACAATGATAGGTAATGGTTACACTGATAAGTAGACCATAGTTTGATTGGTTGCTGCATCTGATAACTCCATTTGTATAAACTGATACAGGACAGATTGTTTGTTAGCATATTTGTTTATGGTAGAGTGGTTTAGTGTGTAAAGGGGGTGAATGGCCGGGTGGTTCACAGTGACTCTGACAATAGCAGAAGAGGGGCATGTCAAGACGTCGTTAAATGGGCAGAATGCCCCAGGTTGGGTGAATGGCTGTGAATATTATGTGTAACCTGATATTTGAAAGATTCATCAATACAAGGAAGGGCAGTTAATTTTGGTACTTGGTGATCCAATCATTTGTGGGGACTGAAAAGGGCAGGAGACCCGAGACCATCAGGGTATACCCTACATAGGGTTGGTTGCATAAATGCAGCGAGTGACAGAATGTGTTAACATTCATAGACGGTGAGTAACGAGTCCTGCTCACACTCTGCAATTTATAAGAACCAGCGAAACTGGTAAATTAAACTGTTCTCTAATTTAAACAAACTTACACCAATCCATAAACCATATTAAATGATAAATGACCTCCAGAAAGTATTTGTCTGATGAATTACTACTTAACCCACCAGGCAAGTACACCTGTAGTCAAGTACGAATTCACATTTACTTATCCCAACATAAAATCTATGTTCAAAGTAGCGTGAATATTCAAGTTTTTTGCATGACTGCAGAGATTTACTGGTGAAGTTTTTCATTGTTCCGGGAATTTGCATAAGGGTTTAATGTTTTTAGGCAGATTTGTGCTGAATTTGTGTTCAGGTACCAGAGATGGAGTGAGTACAATACAAATGTACTCGAGTACGAGTACGATTACTTTGAACATGCATGAGTACGAGTACTCAGAAAACAAATGTACTCGAGTACGAGTACAATTACTTTACAATATACTCGAATACGAGTACGATTACTTTAGAATGTAATCATGGTTACTTTCATGATTACTTTAATGAATATCCTGTTTCTAACATAAAGGCGACTTTCATGGAATCCCTAGGTGTCATTCTTGTTCTGTTGTTGTGTCACTAATGTTCTAACTGATTACTGCTATCCACTATCCAGGTGTTATTGTTATTAATAATTGGACGACTTTCTCAGGTATTGGATGAATCATTTAATGCTGGATTAATAATTTAATTTATGGTTTCTGAATCAAATACAAATAGGAGGCATTTAAGAATTTCAAATACACATGATCAAATACATTACAATAATAACACTTCAAAACCAGGGGGCATATTCAAAAGAGTATCCAATTCAAATATGTAGTATATCAGATGGGTCCAGACATGGGGTCAAATACATTTGTATTTGATAGTTTTTAAATACTTTTTTAAGTATTTGTATTTGATGTTTAGGAATTAAAAGTATTTGTATTTAAATACTTTCCTAAAGTATTTGACTTTTTCAAATATTTTTTCAAATACATTGTCAGTATCAACATTTCTTTTTCACTGTCACATATAATGCCTGCCAAACTGATTACCTTAATGCACTGCAACTTCACACAATAGTGCTAATTACTGATGAAGACACTTAACAGCAGGCTTCCCCCATGGCCTTGCAGTGACCACAACTTGTGTTTGCTCAGAGCCAGAGGATGGATTAGCACCTAACAGTGACCATAGGTCAATATCCCCTTTTGTTCTGTAGTCAGGCTTCAATTTGGCACCAGGTTATTCTAGTTTCCTGGCTGACTTTGAAGTTGAGCCTTCCTCACAACATCATAGCAATGATTAGCAGTGTCTCTTCTGAGGGCAACATAGGCATTATATTATTATGGACCTCCTGGCTTAACATACAAACAATATATTTTGGCCTTTACCTGTTTCAGTCAGTTGTCACTGTGATGCAGTTAGCAATAACAATACTCCCTAGCACTGGTCTGCCTGTCATCATATGAGCAAAACACCAATTATGCCTATAAACTAGATGTCTCAATATAAGTGTTGCTTTTCTTTTACATAGTAATACAAAATGAAAAGTATTTGAAAAATATATGAAAAAGTATTTGAAATACTTTTCAATGTATTCGTATTTAAATACATTTATATTTAAAAAGTATGTGTAATTGTATTTGTAATCCCTCAAGAATATTTGTATTTAAATACATTTCAATGTATTTGACCCCATGTCTGGATGGGACAAACACAGAATAGTTGTGGATTCAGACAGGTTTACAGATTGCACTTAATTAAACATAATAGACAGGGATTTAGCAGCTAACCGCCCAGACACAGTCAAGATTCTGGATGTTGGAAATATGACCAGTCATTCACACCATACTGACAGCAAACAGTACAGGTGGGGCTGTGGCCTGGTTTCTAAAATTACAAAGCAAGGTGTTAGGGGATGCTTATCTCCTGCAGTGCTTCCCAGGGACTGTCACAATATAACTTGTACCTTGTACTAAGCAGGAGGGTGAGGAGATGTTGCATCTCTGGGAAGAGATGGTATTAATTAAGGAAATCTGACTGAATATTTATTTAACTGAAATGCTCAACAGTAATAGAAAATGAATACCTTGATTATTATTACATTTATTCGATTACTTCTAATATTGCAATTTTTATCTGTCTAATATATTTGCTTGCAACTGTTCATATGAACAAAATGTAATCATGGGAAGTAATCGTGAGTACGATTACTTTGGTAATGTACTCGAGTACGAGTACGATTACTTTCCTTTGTACTCGAGTATGAGTACTCCATCTCTGTCTGTTACTCCATGAATATTTAATTACTGCTCCTGTTAATGTCACGTTGACCTGCCTGAGTCACACATGACCTGTTTCATGGGACAGACAAGTGTTTGCGTCAAGTATACAGGACACTGTATGGAAGACATCATACAGATTTTATCATCACATGTTTGACAATATCAGTGTGACAGGACGGATTCTGTAAATAGTTGCACCAGTTGCTGGTGTCACCACTCACCTCGGTTATATGACAGATTCCCCGATCCGATTTCTGAGAACCAGTGTGTAGATGTCACCAGTAAATGTATTTACGACAATCTAATGGGTTGTATTGAGATTATTGACGGGATTCTGGTAACCCAGTGATTAAATTAAATGGATCAATGAAGACCACTTGACTTATTTATTATTAATATGGCGTGCTAAGTGGTGGTAGGTCAGATTTAAATGCAGCCTAAACTTCCATTGATCACATTCATGGGTGAGATATTTCAATATTGTATCCTATTCACATAGCTTTATGTAGAGACCTGTCCACCCATCATTTGGACGGGCAAAAAACGAATATGGACGGGTAGAAAATGGGTGGACGGGTGGTGGATGGGTAAAAAAATAAGGAGAAAAAAGGTCTTCCAAAACCATAGATATTGTTAGTTATGCCTTGAAAGTGAGTGTAAATGGTGTCACATGTGTTTGTAGTCCATTTGAGGTCATCAGACACATTTAAGGTTTGTGAACTGGATTAACATCCATGTGTCCACCAAAACATGTGTGACTGGCAATAATTCTATCCTGCATAAAGCCCTGCCTATTCAGGACTATTGTTTGAGACAGTGGGAGGTGACCCGGTCATTCTACATTGCAGCTGATGTAAGACCACAATAAGGTGCTCGTCCGCCATTACCCGACCAAAGAGACCCTATAAAAGCAGCATTATGCAGGTTGTCTGAAGTTCTGTGAGCACATATATATGTAGTGCGGAGTGATTAGAAATGATGTTTTCATGCAGCGTGGCATCAGAGTTGTCAAATAATACAGCTGTCAGTTGGTGCATTTCTGCGTATTAGTACAGTTGTCATTTTGCTTGGTGATGTAATCAGGGACAATCCGTGGGTGGTTCAAGCAGAAATGGAGGGGTGTAAGGTTTGAAAGAAGTTTGTGGGAGACTGAGGCATGAGAAATTCACAATTTTTCACAGAACTTCTGCCTATGGAGGGTAAATATGTTGTGAAATTTTCAATAACATATCTCATCAAGATTAGTAGTAAATAAAGGAAATGTTATAATGGGCGCCTAATCCCGCCTATGGAAAATGCAAATGTGGTCTGACTCCAGCTGCAGCTAGAATCTGGAATCAACTCCCTGTGACCCTGTCGCGGTTCACAAGTTATATAATATGCTTAATTAATTATTTTTATAGGTTGTGCCTCTGAGGGCCAAAATAAAGGGACTATAAATGTGTTAGTGGTATCATTATACGGTATTGTTATTGTTTCCCTATCAGAATTTTACTTGCCCTGAAATTATAGTTAATTTTTTACTTGTGACATTTCCAAGCATTTATCACAAATACAAAAATTATATCAGGTTGTTGTTCGTTCGTAAAACATTTTTAATAACAGGTTAGCTTTTTTTTTAAATTCACTTTGGAGCATAGTTTGAGAAACGTACAATGTTTCGACCCATCAGCTGAGTTTTGGTCACATACTGGTGTCTCATGAGTTTAGGAAGAGTTGGCTCTTTTACTTGACAGCCTTTAAAATGTGTCTTTACTGTTTACAAACATTGCCCCAGTGCCTTGCTGGCCTGCTGGGTGTGTCTGCTATGTATTGCCCACACTGTGATACGTCTTTTTTACTTTCAAAAAGAAACGTTTTTGCTGTCGATAGTGTTCACTTATGCTACTATTATATAGATGTCATGGTACATTTATTTACTTACTGGAAAATACTTCCCAACATGCACCTTATTTGTCACTGTACATCTATTACGTTTAGAGCTTATCACAGGCGGAATATACTATCTTTAGGAAAATGATTGTTTTTCTTGTGCTAATAGTAACATGTAGAGTGATTTATCGTTAACTGAGCATTGTGTGGCTCCCTCTAATGGCTAAGTTTGCAGTATCTTGTGGCGATCGTAGATTTTGATCTCATAGTGTTAGAGTGACAAGTTTCTGTTATCTTGTTAGGTGAATTTGTTTAGTTCTTGGGAGCCCAGTATTGGCCATTTGCCACATACGCAGACTGTAGTTTAAATAATAGTTACTTGTGTGAAATGCTTCAGTTCAAATCACTTCCAACTGGCTGGTGTGGTTTCCATTTTATTTACCAACACATATTATTATTTGACATTATACGATTACTAAATTTGACCAATTTTTCCACTTATCACTTACTATCAGTAGTTGCCATTTGGGTTGTCATAGGGTTAATTTCAGCCCAGGACTCTGTAGCTGTTTGTTAATAAGTATGGACATTCAATGCACAGTTCAACTTTTACATTACAGAAAATCTACATTGACATTGTTGTCAGATCTGTGGCTTTAGAAGTTAACATTTTAAGGTATGGTAAACACCTGTAAACCTCAGAAGTGCTACATATGATTGCCCAAGTGCTACGACAACTTTTGTTTGTCCATGCATACATTTTGCTTGCCTTTTTGCCTGACTGGGCAAGTGTTGTACAACAGCTTGGTAATTTTTACTTGCCCTGGGCAACGGTTAATGTCGACCAATGGAATTGTTATATACAGTTGTTTTGAGTTATGTAATCTACAGTGTATATGAAACTTCCCACTCAGTCTGGAGTCTTTGTAACACCAGAAACAGGTTTTTTTGTTCTAGCTGGACCGAATGACATGGTTTCAGGAAGACAGAAAAAGTGGGTTGAATGTTTTTACATAGGACGTTGCACCCTGGTTAGTCCATGTCAAGGTGAAAAGCCATTGAACCAGTTTACACTAGGGTACAGCTACCAGACCATATAATCCTAATTTAATAGGTGTGCGGCTGATCGTTTTTTTCCTCAGTATTTTTGTGACAGGCGATTTCATAGAAAGGTTATTTCTTTCCCACACTGTTCAATGGTTTTTATTTTTCATACCCAAATTCAAGATCTTATATTTAATTTTACCTGTAGAGGCTTTTGTCTATATTACCCAGACTGTGTTTAAACAAACAGTTTGTTGTGTAATACATTAATTAAGCTGTATGACTGCCACACCATTATAAAGAAATTGCAGGTCAAATGTCATGAATATACATACCAGTACTTAAGTTACACATGAAATATTTGTTATGAAAGAGCCGGTGTAAATTAGATAAAATGCATTTCTTTTGCTAATTCCAGACTCACTCTCATTAAAAACTGCATGACAGTATCTTAAGGCAAGTTCTGGGCGATTACACAGTTTGGTATTTAAAATTGACAAATTTATTTCTATTCCTCATTTTGTCTTTGTTCATAATACTATAATCACTTCATTGAAGATATACTGCCCATGTAATCAACCTGATATAGTGATCAATATTTTAATGTTCGATCTTTGAAGTATAAGCTCCACAGTAATATTGTAAATTAACTAAATTGGTGTTATTTACAATGTAGACCGAGGTAATCGCAACATCCTTTGACATTTAGTGCTTTAAAATGTTCTCAATTCTAAGCAAATAACTGTGCAAAGTTCCTCTCAATAATTACCATTCCAGTTGATTCCTGGTAACTGAGCTAATTCTTGGTAACGTTAATTATTTAAACAAATCAGATGTGCATCGTTAATCTCGAACATGAAAACAAAATGGAGGAGGTCAGTCAATAATACACAGGTGTTGACGACAAAACTTGATATAGATTAATTAATGACTAATATTTGAATGTTGTATGGTCTTGATACAGGAAGAAAGCGTATATATTATAAATAGCATAATATTTAGCCTCAGGGTGTATATACACTGTATTTACTGAATCATGCTGGTGTGTAAAAGACCTGAACCAATTTGTAAATAGCGATTGGCAGGCCAAATTATCCTGTTAATGGTCCACTGTCTGCAGGGCTTTATGCAGGATAAAACTATTGCCAGTCACACATGTTTTGGTGGACACATGGATGTTAACTGTTAAGCCAGTTTACAAACTTTAAATGTGTCTGATGACCTGAAATGGACTACAAACACACATGTGACACCATTTTCACTCACTTTCAAGGCATAACTAACAATATCTACTGTTTTGGAAGACCTTTTTGCTCCTTCATTTTTTTACCCATATTTCTACATGTCTATATTCGTTTTTACCCGACCAAATGATGGGTGGACGTGTCTCTACATAAAGCTATGACTGTCTGATTCATGCTACTCTACAAGATAATTAATTTACCGGTAACATACTTTTCATAAACTGCTGCTATATTATAGAAATGAAGATGTCCATAAACGCTTTTCAGAAGAAATAAATGTAAATAGCAGGTTATCATTTGTAATAAAATAAATTTTGTCACTTGATCCAAAGTGAAACATAAAATGAAGCAAAATTATCAGACTACATAGAAATCGATATTTGCTTACCGAGCAGTGTAATTAAAATTTAAACACAAACAAGTGAAGCAGGTCTTCATGAAGGGTCACGTTTTTGCCATCTAAAAATCATGGTTGGCAGACTAGGCATGCATGCCTTGGCTTGGGCATAATTAACCTAAGTTATTGGCATGTTTGTACCTGGTAGGTAGCCCTGGAGTGAGGGAGATGTTCAGTAGGATCACACCACATTTAGGCCATGCAAGTTAAAAGATGACCTGCCAGTGGCCTTGCTGTTTTATGATGACCATATCAGAAGTTAGGGTAGGCCCTGGTCAGCCCAACTTTCTGCCAGTCCAAACAGATGTCCGTCCATCCAAACGAGAGATGGACAGGTCTCTAGAAAAGCTACTAGAACACGTTTTGGTATTTCAAGTTCTGCAACACTTCCTCTGGTAGTCATTTTTGTCTGGCTTTTGACCAATACCATTTTGCCATTACTCTCCCCAAAACTAGCTATCGACATAAATAGAGCTTTATACAGGGTAACATTTTTGTCAGTCACAAATGTTTTGGTGGATCCATGCATGTTAACTACACTAATACAAGCCAGTCAAGATGTGTATTTATGACCTGAAAGAACTACAAAAACACGTCTGACACCCATTTTCAAAGCAGTGTTGTAACGGGGCCATTGCAGCGAGATGTGAATACAGATGAATTTTAGGATGGGGCATTACAGAAATGTTATTGTTGATGTGAAAAAATTACGGTATTAGGTAAATACAGTTGTACTCAATAAGGATATCTATCCGTATCAATGAATCCACAGCCTCAGGTCAAAGTGCCAGCAGTAAAAAGCACGCAAGCTGCAAGCACCAGCAAACAACAGAGGGCAGCACATTCTGATACTGAAAAAAACCCGTGAAGTTTGTTGAATGATTGTGTGAGCTATTTGTACTTTATTTTCAAAGTTACATATTTAAATGAACGAAAACAGTTGCCAGTGACAGTTGTCTTGTCGATGGTGTAGGCGGGATCACAAACGTTTTAGAATTTCTATTAGAAATGTTCACCTCAAAATGAAACCATTAAAGACATGCACATGCATGCCATGTAGACATGTGCATGTTAACTCACATGCGTGTACATACAAGCCAGTTGAGCTGTGTGAGTATGAAGCACAAGCACATGTATGACTTCCATTTTCAAAGCATGACTGACCGACTACCTAAAATGTTGCGAAATTACCTGACATACCTGTCCAGTGATATATACCGGTATCTACCAGTCCACAACCGGGTTTTATCCATCCAAATGACAGGACTGGCCTCTACATACAGCTGTGATCCACACGCATGTGCAAGCACCTACACGCATGCATGCATGCGCACACACACTGAAACATTATTTGCAAGAAAGAAATTGGTAACTGGTGATGGCTGCTGCATTAAAATGCAGTGTAACCCTATCATAATATTTGAATTTTTAGCACTCATGATAAGCAATGGTTTTTAATACTTTCACAAAACATTAACATGATATGCATGGAGATTATTATAATATTATAATAGTACAGTACAACCAATTATCTTCAACAGTTGTGACATTTGTGATTTGAATAGACTTTCTGTTTGGCTTTGCTTGTCTCAGAGTCGTTCTTGACCGTTTTAAACGGTGACCCAACTTTTGGATGCTGGACATTCTGGCTGGACCTGTTTGCTGACCACACCGTCAAACCATTAAAGCTACAGAAACCTGCCAAATTACACTGTAGTAGTCTGTATCCAGCGCAACACAATACAATAACCTTTATTGGTCAAATAATAGGAAATTCATGTGGTATAAATTCACAATTTAAGACAACAATGTTAGTTCATATATTTACACTATATTTACAATAAATTATAAATAATAGCCTTCGACACAGATGCTACACACAGGTCACCCATGATTGGGAGCAACACCCAACGGTCTTACCGCGTACTGACTGACTGCATGACTGGAACCCCCAGAACGTACTGTAATCACCCCACCCTCTGTTCACTTCCCTCCCCATAGACCCTGCATTTAGTAGCCGGCTGGAAGTTGACAGGGAAGTGGTTTGGTTGGAAATATTGTTCCGCCAATCTGCACTAATGTGAGGTATTAATTATGGAAATTAATCGTCAAACTGCACTGGTAATAAGTAAATAAATAATAATAAAAAAATTACTTATCGTGATAATAAATAAATAATAACTGGCGAGAACTGCGCTACGGGTAAAATGCATTTAATGTTGCATAACCTTGTCCATCTGTCTACTTCACCAAACTGTAGGCTTAACCTCAAGTGTACATTGTTATGCAACTGCCCCTGGTGATGTTGTCAGGTCATGTTGAGTACAGACTGAGTGCACTGTGTACTGCTGTGTCCCTCAGCCAGTGGGGCGCTGCTTGTGGGTGGCCTTGGACACACAACACACCAGGGTAAAGAAGGTGTTGACCTAACCACTGTCAGTGTAGGGTTGGCGACAGCGGCACCCTTGCGATGTCCATATGGGATGTACCTGGGACCAAGGAAGAGGTTGGCTTTTGGGCTTCTGACGATGCGTCGGCGGTGATGACACACTGGTGTCTGCCTCTGGTCAAACAGGAGGTGACAGATTATGACGCGTCGGGCTGTGTCGGTGTCACCGGATTGTCGCGTTTGGAAATGGCCCCCTTGCAGGTAAACACCCCCCTGTGGGTCAGATGTGGGGTGCAGGTGTATAAGCATGCTTGCTTGTTAGTTACTGATGGTGGACCCATGCATCCTTCTCGGTGGTCCTACTATGTTATGTATGTTTAAAATGTGTTTTATGTTGTAAGTAGGATGATTAACTCGTGTTTGTTGTTATCAGCTGGCCCACTGACCTTGTCATACTGGGAAGTTGTGGAGAGCCAATCACAGTGCTCGTGCTAACTGCAGTTTAAGCTCACTAGTGCAGTAATGTCAGTCTTTTCAGTCGTAGATTACAGTCTTCTCTGTCAAGGTCTTCACAGTGCTACGACTGCTTTGATCTAGATACTTGTGTTTGGACTTTTGTGTACACATGCACATTATTATGATATTGTGTTTCTGGACAATTATACACATCTAGAGTTTCTTCTGTGTGTACATGTTCAAACACACATGTCTGTCTGGCAGGGCTTTATGCAGGATAAAATTATCACCACCCATCCACCCTTATTTCTACCCATCCACAATGGTTTTTATCCGTCCAAATGATGGGTGGACGGGTCTCTGCATAAAGCTATGCTGTTGGGGAATTGTTTGACTGGCAAAAAAATGATCCTGCATAGAGACCTGAGTCCTATGGCTGTCGACAGCTGAGACTTTGTTATAGCTGTATTAAATTGTTTTACTGACAATAATGACTTTGTGGAGTGCCAATGGTACCTGCAATGAATTTTGGACAGGTTTGTTTTGTGTAGATTGCTCCAGTTCACTGAGTTGTTTGGAAGAGTCACTGGCTGTAGACATTTGTTTATGAATAATCGTTAATTATGTCATGGCTGAATGATTACTTGCACATTAATTATGGCACGGCTGAATGAGTACAAATCAGTCACAATGCTATTAGTGTAATAGTGTTAGACATATCTAATACAACTACGTAGCATAGTCTTATCTGTACTTAATATGCACATTATAAAGCACAAAGAAGAAAACGTCCAATTTGTAAACACGGTTTATTACAGTGCTCAAATACAGAGGCAAATGTCCCTATCCACTATTATGTTTCAAGTTTGGTGGTTACCGTGGCAATTGTAGTGGAGTACACTTCATACACTAGGGGGAAAACTTCAGCATTTATTTACTAGGCAGCGGGACTAGTAAAGTCAAAAGTTTACTAGTCTGCCAAAAGGTTTACTAGTGCAGCAAAATATAAAATCAGCCCAAATGTAAATTGTTTCAATTTGTTTTAAAACGAAAAAATAGCATGTTGTAATCCCACTTAAATAACAACGCACTTTTCATAAATGTAACAAAGAAATAACAAAAGTAATTGATGAAAACGTGAAGACATGACCTGTATTAAAAAACTACACAATTGAAACAGAACACCAATTGCACTCATTGACCGGTAGTACCACCCTACCATTATGAATTTTCCATAGCCATTCTGGAAATTTACCTCATATTACGGTGTTATGGAAACTGCCCTACTGGACTGTGTTAATGGAAATAAAAATATCACTCTATAAAATTATAGACATCAAAGAACTGTTAATCTTACCAATAATGCCCAGACCAGTTCATAGCTGGTGGCCACTGGCCACGCCTAAGAAAATGTCACAATTTATCAGTAAACGAAACTGCGGACACACTGACCTAGAAAACTGGACTAGTTATTAGGCATGTTTACTAATCCATTCTTGTCTTTACTAGTGTGCGGACTAGCAGACTAGTGGGTAGTTCTGCCCCTGCTAGTTAGTACAGTACAGTACAACTACTGTTCATGCTACAAGTGAAATGAAGCAGAAGCCTCAGTTTAACAATTACAAAACACCAGTGAAGTAAGCGTAGGGGATCACAACGATTGGCTGCATGAAAATGGTTCTCTAAAGAAGAGCTGTATGAACCAGAGCAAACAAAGTTGGGTCAGTAGACGTCATTGACCTGTCACATGGACCCTCGCATGCCAGGGCTCGCTGCAGCTGGTTATGTTAGTACCAGCTTCTCCACCCCTGGCACATCCCTCTCAAAATTTCCACTTTGAACGCCAGCCAGTGAAATCGCCCACAAGGAGTGTGGTTGGCCTCCAGTCATGTAATTGTGTGTGATTTCAGCCACACAATGCTCGTGTTACGTAAAATGTTTACAACGTTAATGGGTCATTATGTTGATGTAAGACCACAATAAGGTGTTCATCAGCCATTCCCCGACCAAAGAGTACCCTTTAAAAGCAGCATTATGCAGGTTGTCTGAATTTCTGTGAGCACATATGTAGTGTGGAGTGATTAGAAATGATGTTTTCGTGCTGCGTGGCATCAGAGCTGTCAAATTATGACAGCTGTCAGTTTGCTTGGTGATGTAATCAGGGGCAATCCGTGGGTGGTTCAAGCAGAAATGGAGGGGTGTAAGGTTTGAAAGAAGTTTATGGAAGCCTGAGGTATTAAAAGTTCACAAATTGTTCACCGAACTTTTGTCTATGGAGGGTAAATATGCTGTGAAATTGTCAATAACAGAACTCATCAAGATTAGTAGGAAATGAAGGAAACGTTATAATGGTCGCCTGTGGAAAATGCAAATGTGGTGTGACTCCTGTTGATATTCCCACCAGCCTTGTATCCATCTTCAAATTGGGGTGCATATTTGTGCTGGCGCAGTTGTGACGGTGAAGTCATTTGCTAAAATTGTGTAGTTCACTGCGCACACTCCCCAGCTTTATGGAGATGATCAGCCAGGGGTAGTTTTGACGTCGTGACATGTGAGGATAGTCACAAGTGTTCACACCATACTTCATTGACCGTTTTGAATACCTTGACACTTGACTGAATGAGATAATGGTGACAGAAATGTGTCATCTGATACACATAGTCACCAACCTAAAAGGGAAGGTATAGTCCCCAATCCTGTATGGTGTTTTGCAGAAAGAACATAAACCATGCGTGTTTGTTGACATGTTTTTCCGCCTGTGGCCTCGCTTCTCCCACCGACAGTGAGCAGGTTTCTTAGAAACCACTGCACTGTTCCTAGAAAGCCAGCTGCACATGCTCATGTTTGGATGGCTGACTGACTGAATAAGAGGTACAAGGAGGGTAATTAGCATGCCGCAAGATAAAAAAGATAGATCCGTACCCCTTGCTGTATGCTGTGACGAAGAATCTTATCGAAGAATCTTATCACATTCACTCCCGGCTGCTTTTCTCAGAATCGCTGCTGATTTCTCAGAAGTTTGAATGCTGTTTTTATGCAGCCAATGTTCACGTTCTGGGTAAACGAAAAGATGTTGTAAAGTTTAGCAGTGGTGAGATCTTTCACAACACATGTGACTGTGCATTGAAAGCAACCATTTTGTATATATTTGCACGGGCAGTTATAAAAAACAAGGTAGTATGTCATAGTTTGACCTATTTCTTACAGCCAGATGTATAGAAGCCAAATAGAGTTGTTTTATAGTGTTGTGTCTGCCTTGTTGTTGGTTTTTATAGTAGCACATTGACTACTGAGCTTGTGTACATGTGTGTATACATTTTATTTCTTTATTTGTAGACTTTGTAATATGTATGAATGAAATGATAATATTACATACAAAAATTCATGGACCAAATGTAAATAATGCGTGTCGCTTGGCGAGCAGTGTCAGACCCTAAATCTTGAACATGGGTTCAGGTACTGTGCTGCCATTTCAAACCTTGTGCAAGTTTGTTCACTCTACATCGCTCCAGTTCAGTCAGTGTGTGAACGAGAACCTAGCTGTAGACAGTGGTGGATATGTAGTTATTTAGAAGTCTAGACGGTGTTTGTTTGGACAGGTGCATCAGGGAATGAAAGATAAAGCTCCTTGATCAGTCCTGAGCACTGGATACTACGCTAGAAGAATTTACCTTACTTAGTATTGACTATTGAGAAACTACTTTAATGCCATACTGACTATTTTCATTAAAAACCATTGCAACAATATCTTATTAATCTCACTTAGTGAAACACAGATCATTGTCTTGTTAAAATATTTGCTGCTGTTTTACCCTAAAAAGTGACTCGGAAATGTTCCTGTGATTGTTTTGCCATTCACACCAATTATTTACATATCCGTCACATGACCTCGTATTGCTACTTAGCCACGTTTTAGTATATATTTTGTTGATATTCTGGCACAAAAGTGTTTCTTTATGGCAAAAACAAGTGGGGGGGAAATGACAAAAGTGACAAATTTATGTTACGCAACAGTATTAATGTATCACACATTACACTATTCGTTGTCAACATTGGTCTCTACGGCAAAGCATGGTGGAATTAGTTACCATTGTTTGATTGTGACTTAGGCAAGCCGCAATACCCTGGATACATCAGTTCGTTATCTGTGTCAGGCTCCATTGCATTTTGACATATGTTGCATGCAATAAAAATGAATATCAATACAATAAAAATGACCATATTGGCCTCGAGACATTCAGATTAAACTGATAACAGTGTTATTTTGTGTACTATTATGATCAGATTTTCTTATGACAATGAAGCCTTTTGTGCCTCCCATGAAATTTGTCTGATTCTATTTTGGTTGTTAGTCTGGTTGGTCATGTTTAGACGATGCTTAATTATAGATAAGAGATTAAAATTGAATGATAAAAATCTTTACACCTGGAGTGTAGGAATTTGTTTACCATCACAGCTAAGGATGGAAATAAGCCCAATATTAATCAAGGGCCATAATTAAGAAAAACAAATCACAGACATTGTACCTGGAAATGGAACATCTTTATTAAATTTTTAATTTTAGATTTAAAAAAACATCACAGATATTAGTTTCTGGATGTGGAACATCCTTACTCACCAGATCACAAAAGTGCATAACAGCATTTTCATAAATAAGACATATTTACTTGGCTGTCACTAAGATTAATAAATATGACCTGGCAACCAACCAGCGGTGATATCATAGAACCTTATTGATTTTAAGTAAAGGAAATTTACTTGGCATTATAAATGACGGTGGCTTGCAGCAGGCATGGTTTCCTGTACCTCTCTGTGTTGTCATTGAAATTCGCAATTTCTTCTCCAATGGCAAAGGCTGAAGTAGATATTTAAGGGGATGAAACTTGTATTTCTGGATGACAACAAGTGTATATATCATTAGAAATGTGTGATGCACCAAATACGAAGTCTTCAACTGATAAAAAGGTACTTAACTACGTTCAAATATACATAAATATGAGTAAACTAATTAGTTAAATAATAAATAAATTAATAAAAAAAACTACTGATAGTTAAAGAAGATATCACTATAGACTATTTGTCATTGCTGACCATGTGTTGTTTGTTGTTTCAGACGATGGACTGCGATACTAAAGGGATTCTGGCCTCCCCCGTCACCGCGACCCACCCCTGTCTGCGGTCAAGGTCATCCAGCATGTGCCCGCCGACCCCCACCAATCCCTGGAGACCCACCCCATCTCCCCCCGTAAGTATCACAAAAGTATGCTGAAGAAAAATCTATTGTTTTCTCTTGATTACATATCTAACTGTAAATAAGCTGGCATGTGGTGACTTTCAATGAATAATCTACGAATCATAGGAAGAAAAGTAACAGCGATATATATTTTTTATTTTCCGTTCATTCGGGGTTCCAGTGGTTTTAGGGCTTGTATTGTACCTCATTCACTAGCAGGGCTCGACATTGGCACAGCCTGATAGTCCGGCGCATGTTTTAAAGCTGTCGGGCCAGTTCGGACCACCAGTTTTTAAATTGAAATTTTACTGGCCCGGTGGGCCAGTGGTTTCAATCCCCTACTCACTCTACTGACCACCGTCGACGTTTCCGTAACCCGACCCTTCACAGAAAATTAGAACAACCTTAATAACATTAGTCTATTTATTAGTGTTTGTTTTGTTACATTTTATCTAATACTTATTACACAACTGTGTCTAAAATGTTGTCGTGCGTACACGAAGACTTCCATGCACTGTGGAAGTTCTATTTTGTAAACACCCGCATGATTGGCGAATGGCGGGAATAACTCTTATTCACCCAATCAGGCGATCTTGTTACCCGTTGCCGTTGGCTATGGGTGGTAGGCGATGGTGACATGTTGTTGTTGTCTGTGTGAATGATAAACCGCTAGTGCACATTCCGTAATGGAAAGACATCTACGCTATTTGTTATACTGTCGAATGCTTGACAGCGTTCACTCTGTCAACACTGCACGTGGGTTTTGTTTACGTAGTCATAGGATAGTCTGTTGTTAAATGGGGCACGGGTTATCTGTGTTCTAATCATGTATGCCTGTTTCTGCAGTAACAGTTTTCAAGCACAACCAAAATTAAGAAATGTTTTTCATGACAGACAGCTATAGCTTCAAACCCCAAGCCCCCCTCCCCTGTATACCTGTTAAAACAGTCAAAGTCAGGAATTCGACTTTGCCGACTTTGCTTTAGTCTCAATGCATTTATGCAAAATGAACTATTAACAGAAAGTGTCAACGAGTAAATCAGTAATGTTGTTAATATTAAATATGAAAAAAGTATATTTTTATAATGTCCGAGTTCATAAAATGGCCTACAATGCAGGCTGCAATAAATAATATTGCACTTTTACTTTATTCGAATTTAAACTGACTTTAGTATGTGATATGTAGAAGAGACACAATACTGACAAAAGATGTTGACTGTAGTTAATATTTAATTTCTCGAAATATGTAGTAATCCATGTAATAGTCTATAAATAAATGTGCTACAATTGTATAGTGTGAAAGTTGCCTCAGATTTTATATTAGCAGACTGAGACCACAACAAAAAGATTTCATTTAATGTCGAGTTTTCTCTTTTTATTGTTGCAATCTGAAAAATTTTCATAAAAAAAACATGCAACATAAGAGCTTCAGAAAATCTTCATGAAGTCACTCCTGTCGAAACTTGGTCTTCTAAAGCGATGGGCACCTCGGTAGCAGCATATTTGTGTACAATATTTGGCCAGTAATTTTTGGGGGGGGCCAGTAACTTTCCAAATCTACTGGTCCCCCAGGCCAGTGGATACAAAAGCTTATTGTCAAGGCCTGACTAGTATAGCATAGCATATTTTTTATGACTGTCAAGTACTATTATTCACTTTCACGTAACTTTAATTACCAAAAGAGTTTTAAGTTAACATTGTAGGAAATGTAAATTTGTTAATGCACTGGGAAACCATGTGCTGCGTCTGTATGTGTGTAGCGCCATCTAGAGGAAGGGCATTTCTGCTTGTGTCTATCATTTCGAAAATCCTGAATCTGCAAAATGAAGCGTTTAGGATTCAGATGCTCAGTCAGTATTGTGCACTGACCTCTGTGTCGGTGTTGTGCACTGACGTCGGTGTCGTGCACTGACCTCTGTGTCGGTGTCATGCACTGACCTCTGTGTCGGTGTCGTGCACTGACCTCTGTGTCAGTGTCATGCACTGACCTCTGTGTCAGTGTCGTGCACTGACGTGTGTGTCGTGTACTGACCTCTGTCAGTGTTGTGCACTGACCTCTGTGTCGATGTCGTGCACTGACGTGTGTGTCGTGTACTGACCTCTGTCAGTGTCGTGCACTGACCTCTGTGTCTGTATTGTTCACTGACCCCTGTGTCAGTGTCGTGCACTTATCTCTGTGTCAGTGTCATGCACTGACCTTTGTGTCGGTGTCGTGCACTGACCTCTGTGTTGGTGTCGTGCACTGACCTCTGTGTCAGGGTCGTGCACTGACCTCTGTCACGGTGGTGCACCGACCTCTGTGTCAGCATTGTGCACTGACCTCGTGACTCATGACAGTGACATAGATGAAGGGACCGTAATGATCCTGAAAACGGCGTAATCATGGCATTGAAAATGGCTGGATTAACATATACCATTTTCTCAGAATAATTATAGCAAGATCCAGGATCAACTTGCTTGATGAAATGTTGTTAATTATAGTACAACTGACATTTGGTATATCTAGGGCCTGTAAGTGAGTCACGACACATGGTGAGACTCCATGCGACTGGAGCTGTTTGGGGACTGGAAACAAGAATAATATTATAGCGACAGATGACAGTTGTGGCTTCCAACTGATACATATTAGGAATGTCAGGTCATAAATATCTTGTGTGATGCCTTTCTTATCTTAAATGTCCAAGTTAATATTGAGTTTACCACACTATCACAGACACATAGCAATTTACGTAGCACAAAGAGTATACATGATTTTAGACCGTATGTGTCTTACGTGATTTGCATTTTACATTGCTGTACATTGTGGTTTCACAACTTTTCGATAAGCACTTATATCTGACAAGTTGTCTAAATGCATGTAATCATAACACATGTATACATTTACCCCAAAACAGGGTGTACTGCGCGAAAGATGGCATTCTTCATTACTAGTCAAGATCACCAAACACAAGTACTAGCCGGCGATACCATGGCAACCACCATAATTATCGATTAAAATGCATGGTTTTCGTGATCATTGTTACCGGCAAAGTGTTCCGCTGCTTCTGTTTGTAATTATCCTTCGAACAATATAACTGTGAAACACTATTTGGGGACAGTCCGATTATTACAACCAAAAACAAAACAAAGTTCTATATGTCAACATGGAGAATATGGACTTCCTTCCCCCAAGTGCCCCCAACCTTGTTTCCAAGCGCGAGACTTACATGTCCTATTGTTTAAAGATTAAATCAATATGATTAATTGAAAATGTAGATTTGTTTAAATCAACAAAATATTACAAGCAGTGAAGTGTGTATTTTTTAAAGAAAAGTCACCATTGTTTGCATAATCATTGTCTTGAAACAATCGCTCAATTGCAACCAGAGTTGTCAGAAATGGTAAATACACACACTACCCCTGGCCGAACACCTACGCATTGTATAGAAGTTGGCTGAATGAGACTGATAATCTACTTTTCCATATCGGCTGGTACCACGCACACCACCCACATGTGTGACCCGCGCTCCAGATTGAATACGACGCACTCAACTTCCTGGAATCTGAATCTAATCAGTTTTTGTTAATCACCCATTCAACCATTATCATAGCTAGCCGCTAAATGGTATTTTGTATTCAGTTGACTTTCAATCCACCGGAATTTGTCACAAGAGATGTCACTGGCTGAGCAGATATTCAGAGTTACGTAAGGCAATCTGCCAGGGGATATTGCGACTGAAATAACCAGCAATGCCCTCTGGTGCACGAAAATGGAACACATTAGAAATCTGTTCGAGCAATCTATATCTTTTCTGAAGGGAAGAAATTGGAGATAATGGCATCTCTACAAATTGTGAATATGAAAAGTAAGAAAGAAAGCATCGGAATATGATTTGATAACAAATGCATTTTTTTCTTATTTTTGTTTCCTCATATATGAAGTGGAGCTTCAGTGACAAACAAGAAATTACACAGAATATATCAATTATTGTTGGCGCCTACATAGAAAGTATTCCTTTAGTCATTAGTCATTTTTAAATGATGTTGGTATATATGATTTGCAGCACCAAAGTACAATTTATACAAGGCATGTTTCTAACCAAGCTCCGCCATCTTCTTGTCATTTGCAGACAGCAGAATGCGAGAGAAAAGAGAGAGAGTCGCCACCTAGTGCCATCCCGAAGAACTTTGCGCGCACGCGTTCAGCCAGTGTCTGTTACGCAACGACTCCATGGAAGGTCAACGCGACCTCTCCCGTAAGTCCGTTTCTGAACGTACACTGCTTAACGGCAACAGCAAAACCTCATGAGCAGAACCCAGTTTTTGACGGCATGTGCAAATTTACAGTTTGCGGGCGATATGAGAATCTGGAGAACATGAACCAGTTTTACGTCACACAAAAAAAAACATTTGTTCAAAGAAAAATTTGCCTCAAGGTGTTTTCTGGAAAACCCCTTGTTTTTGCCATTGAGCAATATACTAGAGTCTCTTCAAGTGCGTTAGACCGGTTTATAGTTTACCTCTTGCCGTCGCAGTTTTCCATTGTCGTTAAGTAGCGTACTGGACTCTTTACTCATGGAAAGTCGCAGTGACCCGACAATGAGTTTGTTAATTACTGTATCGTTACCGTTCGCAGGACATATCGTTTGTAAACCTGTTATGACATATGTTGTTTGTAAACCAGTTATAACATGTCGTTCTTACAGCATGTGTAGTTTCTGGACAAGTGTGCCCTACGATAACTGTGATATTTCATGACACCCACCAGTGCCTTGTCACTGGTAACTTGGGCGGGAAAAATACACTGCTGCAGCAGTACATAGTGACCCACCTCATACGGTATGGTACACAATGATTTGTAAGAAGTGTAGGCAAAACAGTGTCCAGCACTATCCATAATGTATTGAGTTATAACATAATAAATGGTACGTGCATTTGTTCTAACTACAGTCATGTCTCATTTACCTAACGTATGGTACGTGCATTTGTATCACAATCATACATATCATGAAATAGTGTATCGCGATACAATACATATCATGAAATAGTGTATCGCGATACAATACATATCATGAAATAGTGTATCGCGATACAATACATATCATGAAATAGTGTATCGCGATACAATACATATCATGAAATAGTGTATCGCGATACAATACATATCATGAAATAGTGTATCGCGATACAATACATATCATGAAATAGTGTATCGCGATACAATACATATGCGTGGCGGCCTAGGAAAACCAGTCACATTGACAAAAAATAATTTGGATTTTTATTTAAGAAATGGAAATCGACACTATTTTTACATATCCTATACTGTTTACTGTATTCAAATATTCCCACTAGAAGCAAAGTTACAGGAATTTAAAGAGGATCCCTATTCTTCACAAGAAAACCACACTTTATGCTGCATAACACAATAACTGTTGCAGTTACCTTATAAAGTTATGGATGGAAATATAGCTGTATTTGTTACCTTTACTGTCCTGAAAACATTATCCAATTCTGATGGATACTTTTAAAGTTACTTTAAATTAAACAGAACACACATCAAAACTTGATTGCAGGAGAAAATGTCAAATTCATTTTTTACTGCTGTATGTCCAGTGTTATTACCACGAAATAAATGTAGATGTATATCTTAGCGTTGGAATATTAAATGATGCAAATGGTTTGGTTATTTAAGGACACAGTTACAGTAGTTTAAAGAGGGTATACCGTAAATCCTGTATTACTAGCCGCGGCTTCTAATACAGTAGTGTGTTGCCAAAATGAGGACGAAAACGCCAAAGTTGGGGTGCGGCTTTAAATACAGTAATTTGCCGAGACAAATTGACATTTGGGTCACAAAATTGTCAGTATAAACGTGAAAAACTTACCGAAGAAACGAAGCCGGTTTGATAAATAACACATTGTATTACAATTGCTACTTGTGCTAAACAAATGATATAACACTGTTAATAAAATCCCATGTCCATAAAATGTTCAGAGACAACGATCAGAATATGAAAACATGTCACAGTTAAACTCCACAAGACCCTTTCATCGTCGCCGTCAAAGAATGCCTTGGCTAGGTCGGGGAAAGGAACGGCTCGGCGGCGCATTTCATGTATCCATTTCAACGTTGGCAACATGACTGTTGCCGCGTGCATCAGACAATCATCATCAAATATGATGAAATAATTCCTTTCACACTTAATATAATCCTTTGTCAACACTATTGTAGTATTGTCGCCGTCAAAGAACGCTGTCGCGAATGGCATGATGGTGTCGTTCAGTGTAGTGTGTCCGTGTCTGAGTCATTGCTGCTGCTGCACGTGCCGGCAAATAAATATTATGTCATCGTCCTTTGTTAGCATCAATCCCACGCCGTCTGTTTTGTTTTGACATTAGTTTTAATCTCAGTTCCAAGAACAATGTTCACACGTTTACAAAAGCCAGGCTTCATGCCGATTGTCAAAACAACACCACACTCTACCAGGGCTTCCCAGCCACTGATGACCGAGTTAATTGCATTTGTTTTCTGGGTCAAGATACAATGTTGTAACCCCGACTTCCCTGTGCCTGGGCGCTGCCTGGACAAACACGGGTGGCTGGTGGCCTAATTAAGGGACGACTGTCTGAGAAACGTGTTACATCCGTTCCCACGCTGGCGGAGACGCCAAGTTATTACATTGTTGCTAGTCGGCAAGGAAGCGTCTTTGAAGTATAGCCGACACAGGCCTGGGAGAGGATGGGTAGCTTACATTTTATAGGTGCCAGCATTATGCACGGTTCTACATACAATCCTATAAAACCAAAACTTCTTAACATAATTTAATAATTTTAGCACCATTAAATAGCTTAACTATGTGGCTACATTTTATTCGTTGGATGTATGAACATTCTGCCACCCAATTATATTCTGATAGCATGGTGAAATTGTGGTTATTTTCCCCCTTTTTTCTCCAAATTAACGTAGTAATATTCCGATTAAAATACATACTGTGTCGTAATTATAAATGCATTACAATAATGAGTCTTTCAGTTATTCATTTATGATCATTATTAGCAAAGTTATGACTTCTATGAAACAGGTTAAAATGTTTCCAAATTGCGTGCGCTACGACAGTATGTCGCACGCAGTTAATGGTATTGGCTCAAAGTCGGGGTGCGGCTTTAAATAAGGGTTTTGCCGATATCAAAAAGAGCGGAGGAAATTCGGGATTTAGGTCAAAAGTCGGGGTGCGGCTTCAATTAGGGGTGCGGCTTGTAATACAGGATTTACGGTAGGTCAAAAGTCATAGGTGTTTGTTAGCAGAAATGTACATTAATAATCAACATGCAAGATCTTCCCAGTTACAAAATACCCAAAAAATGCAACTTACGGTTGTGTATTCAGGAAAATACTTGGTGAACGTATAAATAAGTATGATAGCAAAAACATCGTAGTAAAATCTCAAAATGGACTGAGTGACCCAAAAACACCTTTACGACGCGTTTACAGGCAAATACGCCTAGCGACTTCCGACTGGTTTTCCTAGGCCGCCACACATCATGAAATAGTGTACCGCGATACAATATATATCATGAAATAGTGTATTGCGCTACAATACATATGAAATAGTGTATCACGATACAATACATATCATGAAATAGTGTATCGCGATACAATACATATCATGAAATAGTGTATCGCGATACAATACATATAATGAAACAGTGTATCGCGATACAATACATATAATGAAACAGTGTATCGCGATACAATACATATCATGAAACAGTGTATCACGATACAATACATATCATGAAACAGTGTATCGCGATACAATACATATCATGAAACAGTGTATTGTTCCTGCCCTGTGCTGGATGCCCATATCACATGCCTAGTTAGTAGTAAATCATTGTAACAATAAAAACATTTCTTGTGCATAAATTAACATAAACTAAACCTTCAGATGAATCAAGACCTAAGGACAGGTCAGCCGAGAAAATGGTTAGTAGTGGTAAAGTTGTCAACAATTTAATGGTTACGCCAGGGAGTTATGGTGGCTAATTAAGTTGTGTTAAACAGACAAGACTTTAAATGACAGCACAACTGTATATTTTTAGTCAATCTAATTTTTTCCAGAGATATTGCAACAAAAAGAAATATTGTGATTATAAAATTCCCCTTCTGCAGGACTTCATGTGAGGTCTAATAGCCTTTAATTCCACCCACAGATATGATCTCAAACACTCAGTTGTTATTATTTATTAAATCCACACCCATATGATATATGATATTTCTCAAACGTGTAGTTGTCATCATAACAGAATATGTAATCATTATAAATGCTGAATATTTCTTATCGTGTTTTCTGATATTATATGTACACATATATGCTATTAATTCACACTCATACAATAGTATGTAGTACTTAGGATGAATATTACCCTTGAGATAATTACCGCAAATTATACCACATAGTACTAGTCACATAGTACTTGTGCACTGTCCTGGGTCATGACCCCATGACCTCCTGTATTGACCTCTGTTCTGTTACATAAATTCGACAAAAACAAACAATTGTTAGTATTTTTAATCTCTTCATTAATAGTGTACTAGTTTGTTACTATTCTATAAATGCAACATGATGCAGGAGTATTCATGCCAATAATACGTAATACCCATAATATACATATTGTTATTAAATATAAACACCAAGAAGTTAAAAGCAACTTGGACTGAATAATATTAATAAAATGTATGTCATACAGTAAAACAATGTCGGTTTGTTGACATTGTTACTTACAGTGACATCATCATTGTCACGCTGTCGGTGGTGATGCGACAAAGACTGCTTTCATTATTTTGTCTGTTGCTCTCCATTTATCTCTCTGCTGTGAGAGTGATGTCCATGAGTCGGTGACATAGTGCAGGCATAAAACAGTTAAGACAGAAGACGTAGGTGTTCAGGTTAGCAACATAACGGTTTTAGCAATAATTCCATAAATCTCATCTCTTGCTGTGATGTGCTGCTAGTTCATAAACACGCTATAGTTACGTCTAACAGGCTGTGGTTAAATAAGGGTTAGTAGCCGGTTAACAGGGTTATTCCCGCAAGGCTTCCAGACCAAAGTACAGTGCCCTGGGTTATGTTGGCAGTGGGTGTATTCTATTCACACCAGTCCTAATATGGAAACTCACCCAACCAGCAACCACCAATATGAAGACTCATGATCCCGAGTGTCTATCTCTCCATTCTACTAATTCAGGTCCACTTTACTAGTATTACTTGCATGATTATAACGTTATTGTCATAACAGACATCCTATACTTTGTTTTACCAAACGAACAGTTGTACATAAAATAAAATTCCTAAAACAGGTTCAAAATTGTATTCGGTACACATGTTGCCCATAGAGTAATTGCTAAGTTTGAGATGTTAATTTAATTTAAGGCTTGCAAAATACTTAATATTTTTAATGTGGAGAAATTCACTAAATTCACAAAGCATCCATTTGGTGGATGTATTATTGCTGTCTGAAATGGTAGGTATGACTTGCAGTGACCTTGCATATCCACCACAGCTGTCTGGCTTGTTCACAACTAGAATAGTGATCAACTCCGAGATTGATCAACCGTTTGTTTCTAAATACTTTGACACAGTAGAAGTTATTGTTACTATTATAAAATATCAAGGGTAAAATAAATAAACATAATGAAAATTTATATGGGAGCTTTTTTTTGTAAAAATGTGCTTGAACAATAACCAACTCAGTATTTTTCATTGGTTTATGGACACAAAAAGAGGCATAATTTTGCAAATTGAGAGCAAAGATGGCAGACGGGGTTGGGAAGGTCGTACCGTTTTGACAATATACTTTATATTGGTGGAAATAGGGAAACAATCCAGCTAAAGTTGAATATGCCTATGTGGAATTTGTCTGTGGAAGTATTTTGAAAGCTTCTCTGTGGAATGCAATGAAATCAGCATTGATTTTCACCTAAAAATAATTCAAACATGAATTCTGATGCCAGATGCAAATGAGAGAGAAAAATCTGGTAAATATACGTATGAGGTGCTATATATGTTTTTTTAATTAAATTTATTTATAAATTATGAAATATTAATTTTATGTGCCTCTGTTACTAACAGACAGGATGGACAGTGTCACGGGGGACCCATTAAAAAAGTGGCCTAGTGACCTAATTTTGGTTTGAGATAGAGGGGATTATTTAAGAACGACTGGTGGATGGATGAATGCAGTGCAAGTTATTTTGAGATGCTGGCCGATTGTGGTACGTTCATATCTCCAGAAACATAAAGTTCCCAAAGTGACATGACCTGTACCGTGCGTCTGTCATGGTTATAAAACATGACCATTATCTTATCTGAAGCACGAAACAAATCCAACATGGCTGCTTGGGCTGTGGAAAATGTGAATATGATTTGTTCCCAGTTAAAGTCACATATAATGGTATCAATCTTTATTAATTAAGCTCTATCCGTAAATATTTGTAGAGCTGTGTGTTAAATCAGTACATATTTAGTGGATAAATATAAAGTAAATTAAACTAATTGATCTACATAAACTTCAGTAGATTAACATAAAATTATGGTGTACGTGTGTGTGTGTGTGTGTGTGCGTGTGCGTGTGTGTGTTAAAATAAATAAGCTAATTATTTGAGATAACTATCAACATTTATTCATTGAACAAGATAATTAATTGATATAAAAATATGACAAATATACAAGTTAAGTGAAACAAAATTGACTAATACTGTTACTAATCAAATCGACTAATACTGTTACTAATCAAATATATAATATACATCAGTGCTTGTGTATATGTTAAAACTAGTTCTATTCCATAGTTGCCATCAGCAGAATATTAGAGACGAGGGGTGACAATAAGACAAAACCCACTAATAACAGATGCCTGGATATTGTTGTCACAGTGAAATGTAATTTTTTCAGATCCCGCGTTCAATATCGCCCCAACTCTCACCCCCATCCAAGACCTTCAAACTCCTGTCTCGGTCTCTGTCAACGATACAGGACACCATCAGACAGAGGCTGCGTGATGTCATCACAAAACCAGAGGCCAGCAACATTAGCGCCGACGTGAGTGTGACAAACCATTTCAGTTCATGTATTGAGGGCTATCCATAATTGTTCATATTTAGTCATTCGAACAAAATATAAAGTGAAGTCCTTATAGCGCAGGATCCAGTGTTTGTGAATGCGCACAACACTTGACACATTACGCCTTGTTAGAGCCATTGAACACTGTACACAGTCTTCACTTCTCTGGGAATCATTCAACCACTCTGCGGTTAGTGCACAAAGATTACTCATACACAGATACCCACCACTCTCTATAGCTAGCTGAGTGAACTGGGGCTTGGTGCATGTCTGGTATTAGTTTCCGTAGTAGACCTGAAATGGACTGATTTTGCAAAATTGAACCTTATCGACAGGGGATTAACTTGCTATTTAAGAATTTTTAGTGGTGTATTGTAGGAGAACAATAAAACAATATCAGTAGCGTTGCTGTGAATGCTGCCTAAACATGTTGTGTTGAATTCCCATCAGCAATATTTCTCACTTTTTGTGTCTAATACAAACTCAAGCTGCTGTGTATTAATTACTATGGTGCAGAACAGCCACCACCCATGAATCCAGGCAAACTTACACTTAGTTTCATTGGCATGTGGGCACAATATTGCATGTGGTGACAATTCCAGTGCATTTAAAAAGATACCTGGTAAATTTGTGCCATTTGTGCACAGGAAAAATAAACATCCATTGCCTCTATAGCCCTCTTACAGACAGTAGGGGATTAGATGAATTATTTATAGAATGTGTTTGATATATCGGATAATGCTGTTATTATAACGATCTCTCTTCCATGTATGTTGGAAATAGTTTTAGGTCATGATTTTGTGATTATTGTTATTGCAATAATATTGCAAACGTAATGTAACTGCTGTGATAATATCGTGGAATAGTGAATACTCTGGAAATGTGATCACAATACGTGTTTTAAGAGAGGTTCTGTGCTGTGAACTGGGAGACAGTCAATTAATCTATGAACGACCGATTGTCAATGGCTTTGTTGTCAGTTAAATCAAAAAAAAAATTAAAAACATGTTTACAGACATTTATTCACCAGTTGTCGTCACTATCGATAGGTCGGTGTATTGTCCTGTCATGTGATGTGTAGCTTCTTTAATGTCACCATTTAGTACACTTTTTTGCCTGACCTTTGCCTCACATTTATTTTAGTGCAATGAATGTGGTATTCAGTAAACTCATTCAACCTTGGTGAAAAAAGAACCCGTCAATGAAGTGACTTGTAATGGTTGTGGGAAACATTTTAAGTGTAGAATGTGCGTACAAAAGTTCACAAGTGAATACACATGAGTGAATGCTTTGTGTGCAATTTATTTTTACATCTTTGTGGCCAGTCATTTCTGGCGGCCAAACCAAATTTAAAGTTGAAAAAGCGACTCACAAAGTATGCAATTATATAACGTATACAGTCTTTTGCAGAAACGTCATTTCTTTATTAAATTTAAGTCTGTCTGGCTGGTGTACTTAAGTGACCCTTTGCAAGTTTGGTTTATGTGGGAGTTCACTACTTATAACAGTGGTGTACAGTGCAGAAACGTGTGTACTCCCCAACCTGGCAAAAACTCAGTGGCTGCACAAACAAAAACGGAAAGCTGTGCTATTTCTCTTACCCAGTCAGAGATATGGTACACTGATATAACCGCTTTTTGTCACTGTCTCGCAATAAGTGCAATAAGTTGACTTTCTACTGATCACAGATAGACTTTTTGCAGACAACAAGTGTGTTATCTAGCCGTCTCCAATTGAGTGCTCGGTTATTTGAAGGACGATTGACTAAAGGACATGTGACATGCGTGTTTCAGAAAAAAATGCGTGATCTTTGTCAGTATTATGTGACACTGATACCATGTGACCGAGCCACATTCCTCAAGACACTCGCTGTGGACTTCGCTGTCGACCACTCACTAGTGCTGTATCTTGCCAACAATCTCTCCGTCGCACAGGTAGGTGGCGCCACAGATCAGTAATCCAGACCTACCTTATTGTCACGCAAACTTTGGCCTGTTTCACCTAGTGTGCTTTGCTGGAGCTTACGTAAACGTGATTGTTCACAATTAATGTAGCAGAATTTAGGGTTATTTTATGTAATGGTTCATGTTATAACTGTGAAATTGTGATCCTGTAAGAATCACAGTATAGTGAATAAACATGTTATGTGCCTGTGTGTCTGTCTGTGTGTGTCTGACTGTGTGTCTGTCTCTCTGTGTGTCCGTCCGTCCGTCCGTCCGTCCGTCCGTCCGTCCGTCCGTCCGTCCGTCCGTCCGTCCGTCCGTCCGTCCAAAATGTCAAATCTGTGAATACTACATGTTCCTGATATCTATTATGATTTATGACTCGTCAGCTTATTTTAGCAAATGTTTTATCGAGTAATGAAATCACCAGATGATCTGACAACCTGCTAATGAGAGGAATTTTTACACATCTGTAATTTGTGGGAAAAAATTATAAAAGTGGCTCCGGGTTTATATCCTGTACAAGTTACCCAATGTAACTTTCAATGTCACCTTTAGTGATTTGAGTAAAACTACATGGGTCAGAGCACGCACTGGCGGGACTTCCTTCAATATTCATGTGTGTAATTAACATTTTAAAGGTTTGCATTCTAAACCAGGAAGTAAATGTTGTAACAGCGACTGAAGCCGGGATAACATTCATCATGACTAAGAGATTAAGAACTTTAATCTCAAAGGTAGTTGGTAACAAAATCAGATTTACCATGCTGGTTGAGGTCTGTAGGTAATATGGACAAATATCTTGGTTTAGTATTTTTTTCAAAGTAAAGTCCAGCAGGATAGGCTCAATGTATGAAAATGCAATGGTGACCATGGCAACATGTGCCAGTGCTTTGTTCTGCATCATTTCGTTTTCAACATTCAAAACATACATATAAAAATTCACGCAAATCATGTCTGAACATCAACAATCTTAACTTAGGTTGCATGAACGCAGGATAGATCTTTAAACGCGATACATGCAGTGGGTTGTTGTACGTTTGCCAAAACCATCCAGCAGAGGGCGCTCTTTGCAGGAACGGGGCGCCACGATCCTGTTGAAATGCGAGGAGCGACTGAGACACGCCCTCATCCCGCGGTACCAGCAGCTCTTCACCCAGATCAGTCGACTCGAGTCGGGCGTCAAGTTCCTCGTCGACATGCGCACAGACTTACTGGTAGGTGCTGCCATCTGTGCGAGGGCCTGTGTTTGTCAGTTATGTCACTGCGCTCATCTGCTAGAAATGTGTTTTTGCCACCATATTGGCAGAAATCGTCATAAACCTGTTTTTCGCCAGTTCCTGACATTTACGAACACAACAGAAACAGCTGTTTGTTCGTTGTTGTGTCGTCCTTGTATAATAATATACTCGCTATTTAGAATTTATATTATTTATATTATTTGTATTTCTATATTGAATCAGTCAATCAGTTCCTGCCAGTGGAAACCTGTTTTTGTTAAGACTATGACAGAAATCGTCATAAATAAACCTGTTTTAGTGGGATTCTGACTGATGCGGTCACAAAATGATAAAATCTAGTTTGTGACGAGTTCTGCCACCACCAAAAACACGACAAAATAACATATTGAAGCATGTGAAAAAGTCACAGTTATCAAAGTAAGGATATGAATGTATGGATGTAAATATTGTAGCATTATTGCAAAGGCGATTTGTCACGTTCATAACTATGATTATGATATCGGATGTTAGATGTGATGGATCCGGTATGTTGTGTTTGCCTTTGATATATTCAGAATTATTTGTATGGCTTTGCCTTTGCTTTCAATGTTTGCGGGAGTGATATCATGTGCATGGAATAGCCAGCACAGCATGACAACTTCTGAATAAATCATCGCCACACACAACTAGTTCTTGCTTCAACAACCTTCCCTTACATCTTTCTTTATAACGAATAACATTTGGAGCAAGACTATCAAAAATTAAACAATTAAAATTAATTTAAAATCGCTCCACATGATTGGCGTCCATTCTTGATGACTTGATGAACCCTGTTGCTAGGCAACGTAATGGACGGATCAGTTGTTTGTCCTTCCAGAACATCCTGATGCCTGGCAGTGCACTCCATGATGACCCCTACGTACAGACCATGAACTGTTGTCTCCGCGATCTTCTCTCCCTCTGGTTCTCGGTTGGATTTCTCACGCTCGAGCGCATCACATGGCAGTCATCATGTGACATCCTACAGAAGGTGTGTACGTCGCACCAGCGGTCATGTGATCGTTTTTCATTCTGTTGTCGGCAGATTTGTTGCAGCCCGTTTAGTGCTTTGTTAATGCCTTGTTAATGTGTAGGTAATAATTGTAATTATAATATTAAGTTACTGAGACTGAGTCCGTTATACCCTGGACGGGAGAAACAGACGCAGTGCCATTGGATCACCATATCGCTAAACTCTGTATAGAGTTTATTGTTAAGAAAATAACCAGGAAATTTTTACGCAGACACTTTAGGTAGAAAGCACTAAAACTGTGGCAGTTGGGTCGCGTCTTGTTGTAGAACTTGCATTTACTCTGCTGTCTCATGCATAATAATCATGTCCTATTCGTATTTTTCCTGGGAAATTCAATATCCCACAAAATAATAAATTTTACACAAAGATCTGTGGAGACAGGACAATTATATAGTTAGTCTGGTTGGAAGTATAGCTGAGTAAACCACTGCAAAATAACAGAAACGTTCATATTATTGTCATCAATTCTCATTTGTGATCGCTTACTTTCTCTAAGTTCCATTTGTCACTGTTGGGTTGTTAAATAGTGTGAACAGATTCCTTCCAGATATTTCAGTTTAAACTCCCTACGTCGGTTCCCAGAGCATATTTGTAGAAAATAAAAAGTAAAATGATCTACGTGTTCTACAAGTGATTTCACCCGGCTACAGATCTCGGAGTACGAAGCTGTCCATCCAATCAGGAACTGGACGGACTTGAAGCGGCGCGTCGGTCCGTACCGACGGTGCTTCATCTTCACACACAAGAGTATGCCACGGGAACCTGTCGTAGTACTACACACAGCGCTTACAGACAACATCTCACAGAGTATACAGGTAGAGTGTCAGAGTATATAGGTAAAGTATCTGAGTGCATAGATAGAGTATTAGAGTATAAACGTGTGGTATCAGAGTATACAGTTGGAGTATATGTGTACAAGTAGAGTATCTGAGTATACATGTAGAATGCCGGAGTATATAGGTAGAATATCTGAGTATATAGGGAGAGTATCTGAGTATATAGGGAGAGTATCTGAGTATATAGGGAGAGTATCTGAGTACATAGGGAGAGTATCTGAGTACATAGGGAGAGTATCTGAGTACATAGGGAGAGTATGAGACTATACAGGTAGGGTATCAAAGTGTACAGGTGTGATGTATCGGAGTATAAACGTAGGGTATCGGAGCGTACTTGTGGGATATCACATGGTATATAGATAGTGTGACATCTATTGTTAGAATATCTCATATAATACTCATAACAGACATGAAGAGACAAATTTACCCTGTTTATAGGCTGACATTTCTGAGATGGCTGTGGATCTGTGGAAACGTTTGTTGTAGGCTTACACATTTGGGACAGTAAAATATCCAAATAATGAACGACTAATCAGGACAATTCCGCAAAAGTTTGCTTGTTCCTCAAATACAGGACCAGCAACAACCACTGACTGTTATGTTGTCGTCTGGTTCAGGATCAGTCTCATGTTGCTTCATATGGCATAAGAAATCCATGTATCTTGTCGTAGGCTAAAACCTTGTGCTTGAATAAAATCAAAAATGTTGACGGAATTTTATAATGGTACTATCTGGGGTAAACAATGTTTGTGAATTTTTGAGGAGTCACACCTGACGCTTAGGTATTTATTGGATCATTTCTTGCGTACAGACGATAGTTGAGGATTCACGCCTGGGCACAGAGACAGAGAGTGACCAGGATGAGTTATCAGAGGACGCTGAACGCATCAACACTGTCATGTTTTATTCAATCACGTCCACACAGAAAGGTAACACATCTCTTATCTCCATTTTTAAAAAATAATAATTTATATATAGTTTCATAAATTTCCAAAATGCGAAAACGTATAGTGTATGATAATGATATAGGACAAAACAACCATCTACTCCTTCAGTATGAGGAGTGAGATTTTACGTGAGAAGTCACATAGCAACCAACAACCCTACTGCCCGATTCAGGTCTACATTATAGCATCGATGTGCATTAATACCAGTTTTTCTCATTAGATGGCACCTCTGTAAAAATATAAACATGAAAACCAAACCACTATCAAAGTGTACAGTGCCTGGTGATGTATGCAAATAAAGCAGGTTTACATCAAACACAAATTCAGCTTGTGAAATGTATTTTGATTTGTTTGAGACAGATTTTACTGGCGTAATGATCCTATGGTTTTTGCCACTTATCATATAAACATAAGAGAAATATAACAATGGCACGTGTCGCATAACAGTGCCAAACAGCGTCTCTGTTTTTATTCCGTCCATTTTGATCTGCTTATTTTCCTACGCTGCTTTAACAGTCTTCTGGGTTCGACAGGTCTACAGGGAGTCGAGATGGGCAACTACCTCATCAAAAGTGTCGTACAGGAAATGCTCGCCGAGTTTCCCAAGATGCATAACTTCTCAAGTCTGTCCCCCATCCCCGGGTTCAAGGACTGGCTGGTCGGGGAAATAACCAAATATGTACACCAGCACGGTAAGACATGCAGGGAGCCACACGGCGTGATGTCATAGTGGTCAGAACGATTGTGAGTTCCTCGTGGTTTTAGGAGTGTCTTGGTGGTTAAGACATTTCTGAAGGCTGATGTTGAGTGGTGTGGATTGTGAAGGTCCTGGTTTTTTCAGGATGTTTATGAAGATCAGACAGTTTAAAAAAACTTGGTGGTTTATGATGGTGAATAAGGAGGGTGTGATGGTTTAGGGTTTTTACTGAAGTTCGCAATGGTTTGGGGCGTTTATGAAGGTCCTAATTGTTTAGTAAGGGTCATGGTGGTTTTTCAGGTTTAGGATGTTTCGGTTTATGAAGGTCCTAAGGTATAGGATATTTACACCAAACCTGATGCTCTGTGTGGCTTGGTGCAGTATAATGGTGGTGACATACACATGTTTTAATATGCAAATAAAAAATTCACAAACATAAATTAGGCAAAAATAGATAATAGATGGATAATAGTTATCCTATTTTCTGTTATATTAATTGTGAACAAATCATATTTATACAAGGTCCAGGAAAACATACACTGGGCGAGACATGAACACATGTTTTTATACCATTCAAGGCAAATTTTGCCTGACCGTGAACTTAGTTGGGATCACTGATCTGGCTACTAGGTATGTGGCTCCACCTACATGTGTGATGGAAAGATTGTTATGAAGATATAGCACATGTGAATGGTAAACTACTTGAGAAAGGTCACTCAGTCACATGGTATCAATGTCATCTAGCACTGAGATATATAAAGTCTAAAAAAGTCGGACCCAGGTCACCGCAAGTTACATATCCTTGAAGTCACCACGCACTCAATGAGAGACGGCTAGATAACAGACACTATTCAAAACAGCGTATCTGTAATCAGTAAGAAGCGAACTTGGGAATGCGGCTATCTCATCATCTCATAGATGGCACTCAGAAAAAACAACACTGAAACTTCAATAGTTTTTTCCCGTAGTTAAAAGCAAAGTAGCTGCAGATTTGGAGTGGCTTATCAAATACACCCCACTGTACACTGTACACTGTTTAGACTCTTTGTTATCTGTTCCTGGTTACTACTGTTTCTTTCGTTGTCTTGCCAGTTTTGGGCTCTGACATGCCCATACATATGATAACTAGAATTTACTCAATTGCAATTGATAACCGTCATGTTGAAGTCATTTCAAAAAATGGCCCAACCCAAATACTGTCCGGCTCATGCCTCATGATAGACACTAATTATATGCTGTGTATTTACAGTATAATTATGACGTAAACCTTACACGACCCTGGATTGCATTCCCTGCTTTTTATTCAAAACAGTGAAAGCTCAACTATGTAAATTATCAACATTGTACAGCCGTAATGTCCTGGGCTGTTGTTGGGTGAAGAACTCAGCATGGCGTTGTTAGATCTGCCTGTCTTGTGCCACCCTCTGCCAGATGGTAACCTTCAAGTACCAATTCATTTCTCCGTCATCCCGTTGGTCTTCCTCTGCACTGTTTCCCTTCCTACGGGAGTTTTCAGTTATTGTATTCTAACAACCCTAAGGGGTATGTGCCCTGCTCGGTTCCACTCACTTCTGTCTTTAGATTCCTTCAGTTGTATCTATGACGTTTACCTTGCGTCTTACCCAGATGTTTGTTTTCCTGCCTTGAAATGTGACGTTTAACATACTTCTTTCCATCTTTGTTTTCTGTGACTGTTAGCTTATTCTTTGCCTGATTGGTGAGTGTCCATGTTTCTATATTGTATGTCATTGCTGAACTGACCAGTTCTATGCATTGAAAGCTAAACACCAGCCCTATAATTACCCTTTGCAAGTGACCAGAAAAAAATTAGAAAACAACAACAGCATGAAAAATGTTTTGTTGTCTATCTTGTTGTAGTATATATTGTTGTAGTATAAGACTTATTTAGCAATTTGAGTAACTTTTGTTCTGTTCCATTCATCAGATATCGGCGAGGATCCTACGCAGACATTGTTCACAAGCGCAGAACTCTCTGAGCTCAGAAGCGCCCTCTACTCTCCGTCACCAGAGAGATCAACGATGGCGTGTCTGAAAGACACTTTGCAGAAGAACCATTGGTCATCGAACGAGGCGATGGTGCGGGTGCTACAGACACCCCTGCTGCGAAACTGTGCTCACTACCTGTATACCGTCAAGAGGAGAGGATTCGCCTACAATCCCGTTGGTAAGTGGAGTTGGGAATCATGACCAGCGCAGATACTAGCAAAACACACATCGTTCAATGGTTATCTTGATTGTTTGTAAGTGCATCTATGAGAACAGTTCCCGGTCTGTATGATCACCTCCATGATTATGTCAGAAACTACAGTCCAGTTTGCTTTTCTGTGTTGTCACTTGGAGCAGAACGTATGCAAAGATGTCGGGGATGGTTTCAGAAGATATTCAGATTTTACATTACTATTCTGTTCTACGATTGCGCAAAGTTATGTAAACATTCTCAACTAAATAGTGGACTGGGAACATAAATAAAATAAAAACGTTTCCATCAAAGGCAAATACTTGAAAGTTTGTCACCCAAGGTGCATACGTTCTTTGGAAAATGTTTTGACCAAGACCTGTTCGAACCATAGGCAAGTTCGTTCACTCTACATTGCTCCATTTCAATCAGTTGTATGAATGAATGCCTGACGATTAACAGTGGTGAATATTTGTTTCTGAATAATCTCTGCTGCGCATTAATTGCCGTGTGGCTGAATACTTCCTTGATGATGTTTGATTGAACAGATGTGTCGAGCAGAAAGTGTAGAATGCTTTGCACACTGCTAATGACTGGACGCTGCGTTATTTAAGAACTTATCTTTTTAGAATTTCAAGCACACGTTTTTGTACACAAATATTTGTACGAATCTTGTTCTTTCAGCTCACTTTCACCTGCGGAATGGAGCGGTGATGTGGCGGCTAAATTGGCAGGCGGACATATCGCCCCGAGGCATCGGTGTCTCGTGTGGCATCATGGTCAACTACCGGTACTTCCTCGAGGAAGCGGAAGAGAACAGTGGCGCCTACATGGAGAAGCACAAGATCGCAGCATCAACACAGTTCCTCGACCTCATCAAGGACTTGTCAAAACACAGCGAAGCGAAATCAAGCTGATGCGCGAATCCCATCGGTGCACGTCGATCGCAACCAAACTGCCTGTGGTTTTGAATAGCGGACTTTTAGCATGACGAAAATCAGTGTTTCGACTGCACAATGCTGGACAGCAATCACTGGAAGATGGGTGTGGCAGCGGTGTATTGCTGCGTTCTCTGCATAATGTTGTGGGTCGTCACGTTTTGTCGCATCGACATAACACAAGTGTTTAGCTCGGTCATAAGACAAGACAAACTGACCTCGGAACAGTGTGTGTGTGTGTGTGTGTGTGTGTGTGTGTGTGTGTGGTGAGTGTGTGTTATTGGGCGTGCGTGATCCTTACATTCCAGTTTATAGAAATAAATGTGTTTATGTTGATATTGCAGATGATAATCTGCGAAACGTTTACTTGCATAGTTCACTGTGATTCTCCTGTAGAATTCTGCAGGATTCTTGTAGTAGAAAAAGTTACATGAAACTCCACATAGGAGAAAACCTGTGACATCATGGCCAGTTTCTCCACTAAACCGCATGTGTGTAGTGTAGTGAGAGATGTACAATTTGATTCACACAGCTCCTAATTTGCGTGTAGATTTAACTCGCAGTGGGTTGGTCGGTATTTTGTTACTGCTTCACATTTGGGGTTGGTTTGAATCAGTCCCAATTGTCCTTTCCAATGAGTTTTCAAAATAGTTGCCTGCTAACACAAGAAAGAGCAATAAGAAATGTTGTAATGGTGGTTTTGTGTTCGTTTAATTCTCTCCATTAAGTTTATATTATTTATAAAATGAAACAAATAATTTAGTGATGTCACAAATTACCAACATCATCATCTATCAGTTAGTAGTCCTCGGAATCATTTTTGAGCATTTGTACACCAGCTACTATGGTAGAATATATAATTATCTGAATAGGGTGGGCTCTGAGAAGCCAATATTGGCCTTCATGTTTGATTATGCCATTTTAAATTGTGTAACAAATAAGTAAAAGTAACAACTGATTTGATATAGCCACTAATGTTTCCAAAGTCAATTCTCCAGTATCCGGGTACATACACTTACCTGTTGGCCTGTCTATCATGTGACCCGTTGCAAAGTAGAAGCTCCATCGAAGCTGAATAGCAACTATGTTGAGCTCTATGGACATTGAGTGGCTTAATGGACATGTTGCTAAGCAACTGGTCACATGATGGAGAATACATACATTTTGTTTTGAAGTATGTATGGGCATGCTATAAATAGACCATTTCGCTATTAAGTCCAGCATTGCACCAAACCATGTTTGTAATGTAGATGTTTTAGCTGGTTCCTTTTGGTGTGTGTGGCATTAGGCCCACCGGCTTTAGTGACGATCGATACTTACAAGCCTCAGATCTGGTTCAATATATTTTGTTACAGTTGGAGGAATCGATACATGAGGTTTTTAGAGATTCATATTAAAAGACAAAAAAAATTTTTAAGTTCTATAATTTAAGTTAAGACACCACCCTTTGGATAATAGTAAAATAGAATACTAAGGCAATTCACAAAACGTGATCGATCCAACTAACTTATATTGTTTTGATATTTCTCAAACTACCAAACTGTGGCAACAAATGAGAAGAATTGGTAGTTTGTTGTTTAGTATCTTGTGTGATACAGATTTGTTGCAAGTGCACTTCCAGGATCTTAAGTTATGGACTAGACGAATAAACCTGTGCAATATGCTCTGTACATGCCTGAGTTTATATAATAATCACTTTGAACTATGACCAGACTTTTTTTGTTATTTATAACGTGGCCATCGCATTCAAATCATTGTTTTATAACAATATCACATTTAACTTCGCCCCGGTACAGGCACAAGAATAGAGTGTGTCCAACTGGCTATATATAACCTACTCTCCAACATCTCTCACAAGTCAGGGCTGTTTGCCATGTGAAACTAGGCCTGGTTAACACTACTAGTTGTGACTGCCTCGGCTGTGAGAAGAGTGCAAATACCAGCCCCAATTTGAAGACAGATACACAACAGGTGGAAATGCCAATATATTGACCCGTTTGCCTCCTAAACATTCTCTCACTACTGAAATGTGTTTATATTGTGAACATCTGACCTGGTTTCATCGGCTGAGCTTAAAATCAAGAGTTTTACACAAAGATCGGCAAGTACCCGTTAGGATTGTAATTTCTGGTGGCATAGTAGCTTTCACCGATTATGTCTACTACCGGGGTGCTATCCCACGATTATTTGTACACTACTCCAGCAATAATTTGCAAAGATATAACCATTGTTGGTCACCCTTAGTTTGTCTCGAAAAAAACATCACCTGAAAATCTGGCCGGTCGTGTGACTTAATTGCCCAATCATATGTTGCATTTATATGAAAGAGGTTCGGGTGTCTTCAGCTTCTTGTGATGTTTATGTTTTGATCTAGTTAGCTTGTTCCTTTGTTGTCAATCAGAAACGTACATTTTTATTTAGGAATTGGTTGAGAAAATCCTGTTTGAAGGTGAACGTAATGGTAATAATCATGTTGCTAAATACAAACTTAATATCCAATTCTATACAGGTTGATCAGAAGTTGCCTTTCGTTTTATCCGCAAAATTATCGGTGATTTGCTATTCAAACTAACTCCAGTGTTGGTTAGTATGTCTTCATTATGGTTGATATTCAATGATCACTGCTATTTTTGTAAAATGAGCTGGTATATGTGATCTCATAATATATTCACTGTTAGACATACAAATGGGCTCTGGATAAGCCAAAGTGTGACATAGCCATGAGTCGGCTGTGTTGAGTTTTTGTGTCAATTGTATTGCAGACAATCGAGTGTTATGTAAATTCTTTAATTGCCCCGTTTCTTCAAGATAAATTTGTAAGATAACATGTCTGTTTTTCTGTGTGTGTATTTGAACCTTTACTAGTTGTGCATTGCACTCCAAACTGTTTAATGTGAGAAAGCAAGAATCATGTTATTTATGACCTGTTTATCTTCTGTGCTTGGTGGTGATATAACAACAAATATGTTATACTTTTACCCATAGTATTGATCCTATTTCTACAGTTCTCGAGTACCTGTAATTGTAAGTAATCTTGTCTGAAATGTTCCCTATGATTAAGGTTGTCTGTGTCAGTTGACTCAGTTCTGAAAATTCCCAGTACCATAAGACTTTATCTATAGATAGGAAATGGCTTTGCAAAACCATTAAAGAAGACATTCTAAACAGCAGTGTTTTCTGTGTTATCGAGGGATGAACTATTACACCTGTTTACCACATGGGTGCTGTGTGATTTTAAAATCTATTCATAATTGAATTTGTAAACATGCACAGTGAACAAGATCCTGCTATAATCACCATGTTGTACATTTTGTTAAACTGGTGATCTTCTGCCGTTCTGTATCGAGAACCCACCAGTTGTAAATTTGAATAAAATATCCATAATTTGTGTTATTTAATGTCACCTGCCGTGTGGTATTCGTCTAAAACAAATGATCCTACCAATATGTGTGTACCTTTTGGACTTATCCTCAATCCAGGGGAGTGAATACGTCCACTACCCATGATAAACCTACGCCATCAGTCAGCAACCTACAGGCCAAATGTGGCTAGTGTACTTAAATAAAAATTCTACAACGGCACTTGGTACAGCAGTAGTTGCAAGCGTCATTGTCAGTGGTTGCAAGAACTGTACCCATTCCTCAGGAATAAACCGAGTACTTTCTGACCATAAAAATTAATGCTTTTTAAATGGTGATGCGCAATTGTGACTCGGTATTATAACTTGATGATTGATGACAATAATCTTGTTCATGAATGGATGTTTGATAACTAATCTTTTCAAAAACGGAATTCACAAAAAAGCCAGCCCCTGTCTTACGCTTCAAATCAAGTGATTCAAACGAGTTTGTCATCAACCGGATGAGATAAGTGGAGACGCCCAACTGATCCTTTGTCCAATTCCACTATATGGTCCAATTACATGACTATAGCCTGGGCAGGACGCCTTCAACTTCCAAGAATCCAGGTTCAGCGATTCTTTTGCATAATGAAACCCAGACCACAGGAATTCACTGGCTATATATATATGGGCATGCTTATATTTAGTTTCAAAAGGCACAGACCAATGTAATCAGCAGATGGCCTGCCCTGGTGCACAAGGGTAGATATCATACGAGGGGGTGTGGTACGAAGGACATGGGAGGATGGCTCCCGAAAAGGGCGGAATATCATTATGGTGTAGGACACCTAACTTTATTGACTCGGTGTAAACTCGACCGTACTCGAAATCCGTGTTCCTTCTTCAGTTAGAATAATGAATCGGGAATGGTCCTTCGTTCCGTACATCAAAAATATGAGCTTAAAAATCATTACCCGCGCATACAATAAGTTTCAGAATTTTTCTTAACTTACCGTTAAGATGTAGTGCAAGTTTTATGTTTGCCACCAATTATACTAAATCTTAATGAACGTATATGTTCATCTATATTTAGCCTTTTATGTCGTCTTCAACAGTCTGAAAACCCTTTATTTATGAACTACTTTCATACCGATATACATTTTAGAAGCTTGACGTATACATACTGGAGATGACTATTGTACACATAATATTGTATTGTTTATCCTTTTTTTCTAATTATTGTAATCACCTACCAGGTACTCAATTTTAGTTCATGATCTATTTATAAATTTTTATTACCCACTTATTTATTATTTTACTTGTACTCCATAATTGTCTATAGCCAGGTACTCATTTATACAGCTGAGTGAACTGGAGCAATGTAGAGTGAAAAAAACTTGCCCAAGATTTTAACACCCGGGTTCTCGTAGTCAGAGTCTGAAGCTCTACCCCAGAGCCATTGCGCTCTACTTATTTGAAATACATAACGTGTATTACTTAATACTGTAATTTGTTTATTTATGTGCACATTTATTTTACATCCTGGCAGACAAAACACATCAAGATGGATTTAATAATAGTTATTAACCAAGTAACACAATTGAAATGTTTTTCATATTTATGTACAAAATAAGTATAAAAAAAATTACAGCTGTGATAACAAAGACAGACAATTTTTTATGTTTATCAAAATAATTATGTACAAAATAATCTTTTAAAAAGCGTATTTGAGCACTAGCGTATGGGAATAGGTCCAACTCTGACTCCATTCACTGTTCACTGCATACAGTATCTAGTCCACCCAGTCAGTGCGAGATTTTACATGATGTCTTGGGTTTATATAAAATTTGTTTAACGTTAATTACAGCATCAAATAATATACACAAGAACTGAAACCAGACACAAACATCAGTTGCAAAAACCCTCGTTATTATGAGGTCATCGAATCGGATCATGCCATGTCATTGCCTGAAGATGTTTTTCTCTGGTCGGAGGTCAGCACATGAGGTCATAGGTCAGGCAGGAAGTAGACTGGTTCGCCGGTCATGTGGTTGACGTCGCAGTGAAGTCGTCCTAAGGACAACATAGCAAGGAAGAACGACTTCGTCCGATGACTCCCCAGTAGTTCATGTAGGCAGCTCTCCTTCACTCGCTGGTCCCCTGTAACAGGGAGCAGTCATTGCTCGATATACATAATGAACATGTGGCAAGAAAATATATCTACTTCCTCACTGTTCAACTTTACATTATTTCATTCAAACCAGTGAACTCTTCGAAATGTAGATGAAAACAGTAAATTATGACATGGATTATGTTTATGAAATACATTATGTTTTTTCGGAACTTTGCAAGTTTAACAGTCCAATAAGTGCCTTGACTACTGCTGTGAAAATTGTCTTTATACATGATCGATTTTTAGCAAACCAAAAATGCTTGTGACGACACATGAATCCATGCATACACACCTAACTATAGATATATATACCCGGTATATATATTATGTTTCTTTGCTATCCATCATATTCAACGATCACATTAATATAGGATTGTTTGACTTGTTGATAAGAGGTCCGTCTAATTTGAACTGCAAAGCCTCAGCTGCAGTCGTCACAGTCGACGGTAGATGCAGAAGCACCCAGAAGGCCATGCTGTCAATTGTGATTGTGTTGATATTTGTTTTACATTTTTTCTTCTATGTAGCTCTTTTTCGTTGGTGAATGACGCGTATCTGCTGTTGTCAGCCTTGTGCAGAGGACCCTCAGGTGTCAAAAGGGATGTGTGTAGCTTTCTGATGTTTAACCTCATCTGTATATCTCTGACCGCGGTTATCAGCCATGAAGACGTTTCCTGTTCGATAATTTCCAACAGAACATCGCCTTTGTGTATCTGCTACTGTTGACACAAGCAACTTGTCCAGTCCAACAGAGTTTGAAGTAGTTCAAATTATTTCTATGCAATTTTACCCTTTTTGAAGACCTCGTCATCCAAAATGTGGTCTTTTTCTGAGATCACAATTATTTTTGTGTTGATTTTTTAAAGCACAATGGTATATAAATAACATTAAATTTAATATTGTTATTTTCACAAACATTACAATACTGCACCTCACAGTCAGCCTGCTCAAATTCCAATCCATCTGAAATGAACTCAGCCATTTGAAAAGAAAATATAGTGTAAATGAAGTGTGCACCTGAAGGGTTCACTAGGACATCACCGACATGTCTGACTGCAGTGTTGACAAGTTGCTGTGACAGAGACCGTGTCACGTAGTCGGGCAGGTTCCTGTATTCATCCATTGTCACTTCTGCCACACGCCGCCTGGTGGCAGAATAGGTATAACTATTAACAGGAAGTTTGGAACAATGGGGAACCTACACGATCGCTGGGGGGGCGGGACGGGGCGGGCGGGCACCGATACGCAACTCAGGTTTGTAACGTGATTGTGCTCTTTTTGTCATGCGTGTCGTTTATTTCTGTTTTCAGTTCTTCTTTGGATTCTTTTAGACTCCGACTGTTATTAATATGACTTACCTACAACATATGTTAACAAATGCTCGGTATAAGGAATGAATGAATGCGGCTGATGACACGAGGCCCGAGTTGCATAACAATGCTACCTGGTTTATTAGTTGTGTAGGTTTCTCATTGATAACTGAGAGCGTGGTTATGATACGATTGAATGACATTGAGTAAAACAATGTTTGTTAGATCTAAAAAACACAAGAAGTTTGGAAAACGTCTGATGAAAAATAAATATGTGGCGATGCTGTTCGCAGTTCTTATGAATGCATTTCATACGTTATAACGCGTACGCGCTCATAAATTCTCAGAGCTTCACCAATTCTTTTGTTCACAGGATGTTGTTTATTTGGTTTGATGTTGGCACATTTGGGCTGCTATTATAAATGGTGATGAACAAATGGCTAATGACAACCAAAACAAAAATTAATTAGCATAGCACTGATTTTCAGTGTTTCAAGTTAAAAATACATATTTTAGCCAACCAATCCGTACAAATATGCTTAGCCACAGTAAACTGGGGGTTAAGTCACATATATCTATTAGGTTCAGGCTAACATTAATTCGCCAGGTTGTGTCTTAATCACATCAATTTTGTGATTTTAGCTGAAAGTTGTACCTCATTAAATCTCATCTTCAGTGTCCAGTTTATTTTCCTTGACAAAAATAATCAAATACATGCAATTATAAACCCACAGATTAGAAACTAATAATAATAACATAAATATGAATACATATTTCTCAGAATGTCACTTTGATTAGGTTCGTTTCAATTTTAGCAACAAATTTAAGATATTTAAAATTTCAATAAATTTCAATTATCATTTTAAAGCTCAAGATCTATAGAACACAAACAGTTAGATAAGTGTTTAAAAATGATGTCAGTTACACAGTAAACCACTGTACCATGGCCCTGGATGCTGGGAGACGACAGTGGACAGTGGCATCTTTGAGCTCCTCAGTGGTATGCCTGAAGCTCTCGGTGTTGCATTTGTGGTGGTGCTAAGTGGTGCGGTGCCAGTGCTAGGTGGTGCTGTGCTGGGTAGTGCATCTGTAGTGCCTCCTTCTGTGGCTCTTGTCCCGTCTGGTGCCCGAATCTTCAGGTCAATCAGGTGCTGTCAGTGTAAGGTCAAAGGTGAGATCATATCAGTGTCATTTTAGTGAAATAAAAGATAGAGGTAAAACTAAAACTACCGAACCAACTACATACCATGTTGACTTCTCTGGGAAACTCCAGCAAAGTACTGTGTGAACATACGAATATCCACAGCGGTCTGATACCATTAGGTATACACCCACAACACTGAATAAACAAAACAGCAACACCAAGTGTTGAACGTGGAAGCGCTTGAACGTGAGCATGATGTTCTAACCACCGTGCCACTGTGCCCCAATGTGAGAGGGTGTGATGTTCTTAGAAGTTAGGTATACTGGTGAGATGCACACAGTACTTGTATTATATATGTCAAACAGCAACAAAATCAGGCAAGTATCTTCCTTTGATCTGATATTTTTATGATCTTCGGTACATAATAAAGTTCAAGTCAATTTGTTGATGAAAACATTTAATTCAGTTAAATAAATATGTACTTTTTCTCGATGGTAATAGTAAATATTTGCAGCCATATTTTAAACTTATTTATTACTTTTTTTGCCAGTTTGTTAAGTAAAAACACTTCTAAAAAGTACACAAATACCACCATATTACTTTAAAAACATGCTTTGCTTTGTTGTGTTCATCGTACACTATACAAATAAGTAACAAGTGATTTAAATTGATCTAAATCAAATTGATTCATATCACCAACAATGGATTTGTGTCACTCACTTGAAGTGTCATTGTCATCTCAGGTGGTGCAGGTAAATCATCGTCGTCCTCCCAGACTGGATTTGAAAACCCGTTACTCGGAACCGTGGGTTCTTCCTCCCCAACAACCGTGTCTTCTGCAATGGCCTGCTGGTACTGGGCACCAAGGCTAGGCTCGCCCGTAGTATTTTTGTGTGTGTGACGATACATTGGTGTTACCACGGCAACACTACTGCCATGTGACTGAGTCCACGGACTATACGTGCTGGTGCCCTTCTTAGGGTTTGACACCTTCGAGGCCCCACCAGTGTTCTGTCCTCCAGGCTCACGTGACATGCCAGTCACTTGTGCCGGCGGCTGCCGCGAAGTCATCAGTTTCACATAGTCCTGAAATGATGGCAAGGAATTTTTTTATTGAAAATTAATTTTATATTTTAAAATTATAATGGAATGACTTTTTTTAATGCAAATTGTTATCCATATTATAGTAATATTTTTTGTGTGAAATTCTTATCAGACCAGCAGAACTAACTGCAACTTCATGGAATGGCTCTTTTAAGGTGAACTGGATGCCTGGTTCTGGGATGAAGGTCAACTGATTAAGAAACTTCCTGTAAATATTAATTATTAGCAGGAAGTAAAATTAATAAATTACAAGTCATGGATTCATTGTGGATGATTAACGGAAAATAGTCCAGCTACGGTTGCTTTCAATAAAAAATACCTATATTTATCTCTCATGGGGAAATTCTCTTTTAATATTTGAGACATAAAAGTTGATTTAAGTTCACACAAGTCTCTAAACTGAGGCCCAAATTCACCTGGTCAACTGGCCAAGGTAAACAATGACCTACCCTATAGTTGAGGGTCATCTCTGGTGGTTCTGGGGTGTCCATCTGGTCAGCATGCAAGGACAGTGTTGGCTCTATGGGCAGGGCTTTCTCATCCATGGCAACCTGACCAATAATAATAATAAATATACATTTGTACTTGCAATTCCTTCATTATTCAATGTGTTTTACACAGTTTATTGTGTAAATCATAATTGTACAAGTTAATGTTTGATATAAATTTGTTGCATGCCATGCATCTGTATTTATATATATATATATATATATATATATATATATATATATATATATTATGTGTGTGTACATGTGTGTAATGCAAATATATTTCTATCCATAAGCAAACATATGTAATATATATATATATATATATATATATATATATATATACCCTATTTACATACAAATCACATTAAAAATAAATAAATTTATTTAAAATAAAAAATATGTAATTTATATGTAATAAAAGCGATACAAATCTAAATTTGTGTGAATACACTTATCACAAAATGCTGCAATATATATGTCTTCTTTTCATGCTAAATTGTCATGAGACATTTCAATCCACTCCTACAACGATAAAAAAACTAAATATGTACCTGATAGTTGAAGGTCATCTCAGGGGGTTCAGGAATGTCCAACTCGTCACTACACAGCCCTGTGGGCAGATCAACTTTGTTGCCTTTCTTGTCCACAATAAAACGCTTCAGCTGTTTTACACCAGGTGTCTGCATGACAGGGGGTATCGGACTATCGTCGGATAATGCACCATTGTGGCTATTTTGTACCATTCTGACCTGCTGACTAGGCTGGCTATTGTCAGCGAATCCGTTTCCGTCAACATTCATGACCTGCTTAACTCCTGGAGTTTGCAAGACAGGTGGTATAGGGCTATCAGAATTAATTAACCCTTCGTAATTACCATGGATCTTTGTTTCCAATTTCTTTTCAAACCTTTTCATCCCGGAAGTCTCCAATACAGGTGGAACCGGACTATTGTCGTCAATGGCAACAGATCCTGAGTCGTTTTGATTTGTTGCCATGGCGATACTCTGCTGAACTGCTTGCCTCGAGACTAACTGGTCCGAGTATGTCCTAGGAACTTGCGTGCCATTGGACGATTTATATTTCGATGAGAAATTCTTGGCAAAGGCAAGTGAATGAAGCACTGGGGCGATGGGGCTGTCCCCACTGCCAAGGGGGGTTGGCTGACTGTCACACTTCTTGGGGAGAACGTCTTCTGTGTCATGTTTCACGACTCCACGCTCTGAACAAAAAGATGCACGTAATTGAAGGTTGTCCCTTCAAGTCAAGTTTCCACTCATCTCCGCTCAAGCACCTTTTGCATACAGCAACATTCCCTCCAAATTTATGCAGGTTTATTTTATATGCAGTCCTGCCTGATTCAATCGTCAGGAAAACTTCTGACTTATTTAATGGTGTAAGTGATTCTCAAAATCAGAATCTTTTAGAGACTGTGTGATATAATACTATGTATCCATGTTTGTCTCTGTTAATTTTATTAAGGGTTGAGCAAATGAGAATAAAAACGTCTTTAAATATTCCCATAAACTGTCAATATTTCAAGTGATTCTCAAAACCAGAATCTTTTATAGATTGTGAATAATATTTATATAGGCATTTGTTTCTGTATTGACATTGAAGGGGTTGAGCAAATGATTAAAAACCTCATTAAATATTTCCATAAACTTTCAATATCTTGAAACCAACTATTGATCTCCAAGTTCCTACAGTGCAAAACACCATAAGACCTTAGGCATTTCTTGTAAGTACTAAGTTGTAACTAAATCTCACCTCCGTTAGTTTCTCCACCATCATGTTCTGTCTCCACACTAGGTGTCAGCACTGGTGTGTACCCATATCGCTGTAGATACTCCTCCGTCTCTGCTAGTTGTACTTTCTCTCGCTCCATCAGAGCGCAGGCAGCATTGACCATTTCTACAAAGGCTGGTCCTTCGCACAATCTCCGCAACGACTGGCGCGCAGACTCCTGGATTTGAAAACATCAAACACAGTAAGTGAAAATTATTTTGACAACATTTTGTAAATGGTGGGCTTAAATATCAGTATAAATATTATTATTGTTAATAAGTACCTACTGTAGTTGTGGCAGCAACCATCATATTTAAACATTATTAAAGCACAACAAATACTTATTTTTTCCAAAATACTTAAAAAACTACAGGTATTGGTGCAACTTACTCTAACTTGTTTCACATCGTTCTTTACTTCCTGAAGAAGAAGCAGAGCTGCACCATCAGTTGAATCACCTTCACTTTGGGGTAAATCAAAAGACCGCTGGATGTCAGCAACGTCTCTCTCCACAGCTGACGACAGCTGACGTAATCGACCAAAGAAATCCATCCTTGATGATTTCTTAGTCAAAGTTCATTGATGTTCTGAAAAACACAATGCCACCTGTTTTAATAGTAGAACTTAGAAGCCCATTTTATTGCAGTATATATATATATATATATATATATATATATATATATATATATTACAGTGAGTTGTCCATCACTTCAAGGGAGCTAGCTGGGTCATATACGAAATGTAGCAACAAACATAAAATGCTCATCACGATGACAATGTAAAAACGTTATTATTTGTGTTGCAGAGAAGATCTTTCAGTAGACATTTGCCTCCAAACAGCCTAACACAAGAGTGATTTAATTGTTAGTCTTCCTTCTCTGTAGACTGTATTGTAGGTCACATGTTTAACCAATGTTGCCTGAGTGTGAATGTGATATTTTACTTTGCACTCTATAGTGAGCCATAGAATAGACTTTAGGTAAATGAGATAAACAACTTCTTTTGGAAGACGCCAAAAATATATAAGATTATTACTTTCATTGTGATATCAAAAAGTATAATAAAACTTAATAATTTAACTTTATTATTTAGACACCATCAAATCCAGGATGGCTGTCCCATTTATGGGAGTGTACATACATGATAATTCTAAACAGCTAATTTACATTGATAATAAGTCTGTGTATACCGATTAAATAATAATATTAGTAATAATAAATACTAATGATATGGTGGGAAACATCATGAAACCTGTATAAAATATGCTATGTATAGATTATATTAAGTATATATTTACAGATTAAACTATATTCTTTAGAAAATAAAAAAGGATTATTACATATGTGAAATTAAAAACAAAACACTAATACCAGCCATACTGCAATAATATTAATGCAAATGAATAAGACTAATATTTAAATTCCATTAATCCAATTTCATGTACTCCCTGAAACTTCTGCCTTCCTTGACCCCTTGCGGTGCGGGGGCTATGTTACAACTGTCGCATCCTCTGCTTCCCATGTAAGTTCCTTCTGTGCTTACGGCTTACGCTTAATTTACAATGCTTGGATTCTCAAGGATTATCCCTAGGCTATAGTTGTCGGATTCTGACCTAAAATAGTAGTAGCATCTGCAAAATGAAATTGGAACACCCAATAAAAAATTAGGTAATCTCTTACTTAACTGACCTAAATTATTAAAGTCAGATTTTTTAAATTTTATTTGGATTTTAGACTGCAACTAGTTGATGTAGTTTATGGCCTGTTTCATGGGCAATTTACATTCGCGTAACTAAATCGACCAAGGCTGCCTCAAGTGAAGGCAATCAGCCTGACCCCGGGTTATCCCGTGAACCAGCCCGAACCAAACGGCTGGGGCCAGTCACCACTCCTCCACTACCACTAGGGTGGAGCCAGCAAAAATATTTAAAACTCTGCAACACAGATACCTAGTGAGTGTACAGCATTCCGCTTGATGTGTTCCATAAATGTGATCAATAATTGATTACTCATGTGAAAACGATAAAATGGTAACATTAAACTTGCCGCTTTTAGCACTATTTATAGCGTTTTGAAAAGGGCGCCTAACAAAAACCTGCCGAAATTTGCAGATCTTTACTAGACAGCGAAGCCTTAACGGCAGCTTACAACGTTTCATTCGGAAATGTCTCTTGTTTTCAAAATACTGTGTGCGTGTGCGTGTGCGTGTGCGTGTGCGTGTGCGTGTGCGTGTGCGTGTGCGTGTGCGTGTGCGTGTGCGTGTGCGTGTGCGTGTGCGTGTGCGTGTGCGTGTGCGTGTGCGTGTTTTTTATATGTATGTATGTATATATATATATATATATATATATATATATATATATATATATATATATATATATGGAGCACCCTAGCTGTTTTATTGTCAAATACTAACATTTAAAGTTTTTAGAGGGTATAATGTGACCGTGATAAATTTTTCGGAGGCCTTAATTTTATGAGCACGGATCGAGTCATAGTATAGTTTCTATATTTTTATATCCAAGTTAGAACAAATAAATATTTGTTCAAACTTGGATATAAAAATATTTAAAGCTCCAAGCTACGTGTCGTTGCCTTGGATGATCGTCTCCGCAATCCGTGGAAGTGAGCACAGTTGAACTAGTAGCCAATCGCTCCTGCAGCCAGCTTGGCGTAAATGTTCTGAAAATGGCTTACTAATTGAACGATATACCTCATAAGATCATAACATTGCAACCGCAATAATAATGCAGACCATTCGGCCGAATGCTAGGAGTCAGACAACATTTGCATTTTCCATAGGCGACCATTATAACGTTTCCTTCATTTCCTACTAATCTTGATGAGATTTGTTATTGACAATTTCACAACATATTTACCCACCATAGACAGAAGTTCTATGAAAAATTCGTGAACTTTTAATACCTCAGGCTCCCACAAACTTCTTTCAAACTACACCCCTCCATTTCTGCTTGAACCACCCACGGATTGCCCCTGATTACGTTACCAAGAAAAATGACAACTGTATTAATACGCATAAATGCACCGACTGACAGCTGTCGTAATTTGACAGCTCTGAAGTCGCGCTGCACGAAAACATCATTTCTAATCACTCCACACTACATATGTGCTCACAGAAACTCTGACAACATGCATAATGCTGCTTTTAAAGGGTAATCGTTGATGCTTATTGTGTGTTCTAAATATGACACAAGCAAGAGTCACATAATTCGGATTAACAAATACGAAGAAAACGCATGTTCATTTTAATATTTGGTGTTAAGAGACACGTATTTGTGGATGTCGCATACAGAGTATAACTAATGTAATGGCAGCTAAACTTATCGTACTGGAAATGTCGTTAATTTGGCGCATTTTTCAAATACGAAACAAAACATTCACGCTCTTGAACAGGGACATTTGAAGCATAAACTCTTGTTGTCTTCAATATAGTGTATTATGCATAGAGCGTGTGTGAAATGCATCGTGTAACTTCCACACAACCAATATTGTCAATGTATTTTCCTTGCACATCACACGGTAACTAGCATACTAATTACTTTTAATAACTCTCTTAGATGCAGTATTATCAGTAAATAATGACTCCATTGTATTCCAGTCAATAGCAACTTCAAATGCAGCAAAAACAACCTCACACATCGTTCAAACCACGTTTTCGTGCCTCTTATGTCAAAACGGACATTTTTCAATTAGGAGTCAGACCACATTTGCATTTTCCATAGGCTACCATTATAACGTTTCCTTCATTTCCTACTAATCTTGATGAGCTCTGTTATTACATTCAGACAACCTGCATAATGCTGCTTTTAAAGGGTACTCTTGGGTCGTACGGGGAATGGCGGATGGGCACCTTATTGTGATCTTACATCAGAACTAGAGCACATGGAATGACACGCGAAATTATGCGATGCCTTCCAAACATGATGTAGCCATAGCCATTTCTGTTTCAATTTCCGGCGGAAATAACTGATGTTTACATGTTGTTCTGACTACCGTTCTCAAATTTATGAAAGTTGCGCGTCTTAACCAACCATTATTTTGAATTAAATGTCAGTAACATACACTTCACATGACTAAAAGCACAGAAGCACAGTCGTCGCAAGGTATGTGGTTGCCATTGTTGTTCATAAAGAAGAAAAGCGAGTGTTAAGATTGAAACGGTTCGGGTGTCCTAGATGACAGGGACTAGCTGTCTCTGAGGGAGGCCTCCTGACACTGACAGTCTGTCACTTCAGTGGTAGGGACTTATATCTTTATTGGACGCATAATCATCCAAACTTTTTGGGGACAAATGTTTTGAGACATAACGTCTAGATGAGGGATCACCAGTAGATATAATCTACTTAGATTTAAAAAAAGCCTTTGACAAAGTGCCACACCAAAGACTACTACTTAAACTAAAGGCCCATGGCATAGGAAATGGAATGATCAACTGGATAAAAAAATGGCTTATTGATAGAAGACAAAGAGTAGTAGTTGATGGGGAGGTTTCAAACTGGAAAGCGGTTTTGATTGGAGTACCGCAGGGATCAGTACTGGGACCTATTTTATTCTTAATATATATCAATTATTTGGATGATGGCATAACAAACAAGGTGTTGAAGTTTGCGGACGACACAAAAGTGTTTAGGAAAATTAAAAGTGGTGCAGATAGACAGCATTTACAAGATGATCTAAATAAGTTGATAGAATGGTCTGAGAAGTGGCAAATGCTGTTTAATTTTGGAAAGTGTAAGTGCCTTCACACAGGACATGGGAATGAAGATGCACAATATACAATGGGTGATACTGTACTAAATACTACCTTAAAGGAAAAGGACTTAGGGTTAACTATTAGTGCTGACATGAAGGTATCAGAGCAGTGTGGAATTGCAGTAGCAAAGGGAAACCAAATTCTTGGATTAATTAGGCGAAATATAGTGTACAAAGAAAAAGAACTAATAATACCGCTGTATAAAACAATAGTTAGGCCTCACTTAGAATATTGTATACAAGCATGGAGGCCATATCGCAAGAAGGATATTGATATGCTAGAAAGAGTACAAAGGAGAGCAACCAAAATGATACCAAAACTCAGGAATATTAGTTATGAAATGCGTCTAAAAGAATGTGGTTTAACAACACTAGAAACCAGAAGATTGAGAGGAGATCAGATTGAGGTGTTTAAAATATTGAATGGATATGAAAATATTGACAGAAATATTTTTTTCACAGTCAAGGAAGAGAGAAGGACTAGAGGACATGGAGTTACATTAGCAAAGAAGCAGTGTAGACTAGATATTAGAAAATTTTCATTTTCACAAAGAACAGTAAACGAATGGAACAGATTATCAGCTGATTGTGTAGGTGCTAGTAGTGTTAATATATTATTTTAAAAATAAAATCGACATATACCTAAGAGGGGCGGGGTATACTTAGATAGATAGGTTGGACTCTCGATAAGCCAAATGGCTTCCTAGTCCACCTGCCATCTAGAGTTGAATCTCTAGGTGGCAATCTTGTTAAATCTTGTTAAATCTAACTCTTTCAAGTCACTGTATTGCCACATTTACTCTGACATCGTCACTAATTTGTCTTTGAATTTTTCATGTAATTGGCATGTAATAAAATACAATATTAATAAAGTACTTTTAATTGTAATTAAATATTTTTCTGAAGTAGTAATACTTTGTACTCATTTACTTTAATTTACTTTGTGAATTTTTTTTACAATATTTTCATATCAAAATCTATTAATAATATGCAATCATGATGATTCACCAGCCAATTCACAATCGTGTTTGCATACAAAATAGATATTTTTTTTGACTGTTATTGGGTTAATGTTCATTTAGATTAATGTAGTTGTTTTATACTTGCATGTTTTGTGCCTGCTATGATGTAGAAATTAAGATGTTAAATTGTACTTCTAACTTTAAAGTACTTTTTAAAGTTACTTTTACTTTTTTCTCAATTAATTTTTGCCATGTACTTTTACTTAAATAGTTACTTGTATGTCTACTCAAATGCAAAGTAAAAGTATTTAATTTAAAACTGCTTAACAGACTCTTCCCAGTAGTTAATTTACCCACAAAACTGTTTGGTGACCAAAATAAAAACTGATAATCCTTCATTCAATATGATCAATTACATTTCAATAATTATTGTTCTGGTTGAATTGAGATAGTGAACCATACAATGTCACTTTGTGAAATTATGCAGTGTTGTTGAGCTGTCAGTGCATGTTAATTAAAACTGTTAATTACGCAAACTAAACATTTCAATATCGATAAACATTCCATTAACAATGAACTAAACCAATTGAGCAGGATATATTTAATCATTGAAACTGCTCTTAAATGGCATTTTGTTGGAAAAATAATATTTAACCCAAAAAACTTGTTGTGGAATACAATGTGAAAATGCACAACTTTACAAATTAACATGCACAGCTTATAGATGTTTGTCAATGATACGAGGATTCACACTAGCTGAGATCTGGTTACATCATTTTGTGACACCACATGTGTGTGTCTCGGAGATTGCATGTGTTGTTTTCATCAAGATCATCCTTGTCAGCCAGGACTGTTAGCCATGCAAAACTAGCCCTGACTGAACCTGTATGCAAAATGTCGGAGTTAGCTCAGTTGAACTAGCCGTGAGAACAGTGCAAATAACCACTCCAGTATGAAGACGGATACAATTTTCTGGGTATTCCAACATAATGACCCATCTGTCCAATCACACAAGCAGTAGGTTTTGTGTATTCGAATATTAAAATGTTTGCTTCTTCAATCTACATACAAAACATTGTATGTAATACGAGCAGTGTGAAAACGCCCAAAATAATATCATGTGACTCGAGGCCAACCATACCCCTCATGGGCGATTTCATTTGCTGATTTTATATTCAGAGTTTTGCAACAGGATCTGCATGGTACTGATGTACTCAGCGCCTGCAACCTCTGGTGCATGATGATGGTATGCATGAAAAATTAATGAAGTTTGGCACAAAACAATTCGTAATGTTGCAAACAACTATATATAACAATCTATTGAATGTTATATACCTCACTGTCCACTGACAGTATTTCTGATTTCCCTCTTTTTTTAAACAAGGTACTCATTTCCTGTAGGAAAAAAGTGTCAATAGTTGACGACCTTTATAAAAAAAATATTTATTTAAATATATGTAACATTGAAAATGACCACATACACTTGTTTAATTTTTTTGATGTGATAGGTAGAAAAATTTGTATAATCTAGGCTCTTTAAACAGTTGATGTTATGCAACTGAAATCCTGTTGACACCAGCAAGTGGTGGGCAGCCTGTATGTAGCTTGTTCTAACAGTAACAGTACTGAAAGGTTGTTGATTAATATTTAATCTGACATTGTCTTTATTTGTAGACATGTACAATGTACCAACTAGGTGCAAATGCTGACAGCAGGATAAATGAGTATTTACTATATTAAATAATTAATCTGATAACCACACACAAGTTCTCAGAAGTGCAACACTACTCAGAAATTATTACTGACTATTATTAGAATAGTCTGTAAACTGGCATAAATTGTGCTTAGTTGGGAGTCACCTTAGCTGTAGTTAGTTTTATTTAAATGCTTAAATTAAATTTATAGTCCCTTCCTAAAAATTAATTAACCTTTTTCTAATTAATATTGCAGTAAAGCAAACATGTCAAGTACAAAGGCTTTATTTGTGATCTCCTCCTGCTAGACAGAAGTGTCTGAACACACATACATTGTACATGTACATAGAACCCGTTCCACATATTTTTTCTGGTTTACCATTTTACCTGCCCAACCACTTATTTTTACCCATCCAAAACTGGATTTACCAAAAGATGGATCCATTGATGAGTCTAGATAAAGGTGTGCCAAGTGTGAGAACCTTTTACAGCTTATCTATACAACTTTTGCATTTTGATAACAAAAACCATCAGACAAACTATTAACTTATTTAATTTGGGTATCCAAAATCAGAGACTCGTGAAAATATAATTTAAATTATATAGAAGCATTAAACAGTTTCCTATGTCAACTTCAAAGTGTATTAATTTAGTGTCCTGCGCTGGCCCAAATAATAACTATTACATGGAACCCATGTTTCCTGGAAACCGTGATTCTAAGATCAATATTTCGACCCAGAAATTGCGGATGACGTCCAGTCTGCCTTAATTGGCAGGCTCCCAAACTCTCACGCCAGAAAATGTTTCGAGTGGAAATTAATTACACTGTCCATAATGAGGGCTCTGTGTGGTTAGCATTTAATGCAGCAAAGTTAATCAATATATTTATTCTACAGTGTTCATATGCGATCCTTTGAAATAGTAATCAATTCACACGCGTGCAGTTCCCTGTTGGTGTGCTCGTGACATGGTTAATTATAACACAGCTGTAGCACAAGCACAACACATGTTAGATCTCTCTCACAAAGCTGCGAGATAACGTGTTGCACACTCTCTATTAATTATGCTAGTTCCTACTGGGAGTTATTTGATCATTTTTTTCTGATTTTACAGTACCAGTATCATAATGGTGGTGTCTTGTTGACGTGTATGTCTTAGATGTGGTTTTCACTTTGATCTAAAGATTTTTTTAATGTGTTCATATACGTTACTAGTTCTATTCTCTAACGTATACTGTTGTTAGTTGGCAGGGTCCATTTTCAGACGCTAGTGCTGTTGAAGGTTAGATAATGAGGTCTCACCTCCTTCAGTACATGGCAGGTTTTACCATTTTCCTGTGTCGTATTTTAATTATCCCGTCATAGACACCAGGTAGACACTAGGTAGACACCAGGTAGACGCCAGATAGATGTCAGATAGATGCCAGGTAAATGCCAGGTAGACAACACGTAGATGCCATGTAGATTCCAGGTAGACAACAGATAGATGCCAGGTAGATACCAGGTAGATGCCAGGTAGACACCATGTAGATGCCATGTAGAAACCAGGTAGACATCAGGTAGACATCAGGTAGACACTAGGTAGATGCAATTTAGACACCAGGTAGATACCAGGTAGACACTAGGTAGACACCAGGTAGACACCAGGTAGACACCAGGTAGACAAGGTAGACGCCAGGTAGACACCAGGTAGACACCAGGTAGACAAGGTAGATACCAGGTAGACACCAGGTAGACAAGGTAGACGCCAGGTAGATGCCAGGTAGACACCAGGTAGACACCAGGTAGACAAGGTAGATGCCAGGTAGACACCAGGTAGGTACCAGGTAGACAAGGTAGATGCCAGGTAGACACCAGGTAGACAAGGTAGACGCCAGGTAGACACAAGGTAGACACCAGGTAGATACCAGGTAGACAAGGTAGATGCCAGGTAGATGCCAGGTAGACACCAGGTAGACAAGGTAGACGCCAGGTAGACACCAGGTAGACAAGGTAGACGCCAGGTAGACAAGGTAGACACCAGGTAGACACCAGGTAGACAAGGTAGACGCCAGGTAGACACCAGGTAGACAAGGTAGACACCAGGTAGACAAGGTAGACACCAGGTAGACAAGGTAGACGCCAGGCAGAAGGGACTGATGATTTATATTCTTGTGTTTATTCTGAAAGGCACTGATTCATGGTCAGATCGCTTGACCATAGCTTGACCACTAGGGATGATAATTATCGCCTTAAGTCAGTTGTGCAATTTTGTTGTTGATGCCATGTCCTTGTAAGTGGCAGTATTTATAACAGACCGTCATAAAATATATAATTTTCTTCTGTTTTGTACCAAGCATTTGTATTATTTAGATGTTCGTATGGCCATTTATAAATTTATTATTATTTTCTCCATAGAGACATCATATATTTTTCTGTTGCTACCAAATTGGTTTACGGATTTTGTTGATTGCTTGTACACTGTTCAAAAACAAAACATAATTATTTTCATGTTGCACCATAATAAAGTTGATCTAAAACTTAAAAAAAATTCCAACTCGGGACCGTTATTTATCTCCAAGAGGATGTTGCTAATGTCTTTTATAAATATATGTCTGAACACAATCGATCATATCTGTGTTACTTTGGATGTGATGCACTAGTTTGACACAAAACAAGGAAAAAATAATCAAATTAAATAAACCAGTAAAGTGGTATTCGGTCATTTCATATCACAAATTATGTTTGTATTAGGTAATTTCTCCACATTTATAAAAAAACATGATATTTAAGATACCATTCCATAGAGCGCAATGGCTCAGGGGTAGTGCTTTGGACTCTCGACTAATTAAGAGAACCCGGGTTCGAATCCTGTGCTGCAGTGTTAAAACCCTGGGCAAGTTTTTTCACTCTACATTGCTCCAGTTCACTCAGCTGTGTAAATGAGTATCTGGCTATAGACAGTGGTGGATATGTATACGTGCAGCCTTTCGCACATTAATTGTAGCATGTGGCTTGATGCTTCCCAGAGAAGTTGAGATGGTATTTGATAGAACAGGTCTGCTGGGGAAGTAAAGTATAAAAGTGCTTTGACCTGTCCTCAAGGACAGGATGGATACTGCGGTATATAAAAATGTAACTTTTTTCTTCAAAAATGTACCTCATAATTATTTACGGTCTTTATTTGTGTTTTAATTAGTAAAAAAGTAGGAAATGAACCTGGTATATATATATATATATATATATATATATATATATATATATATATATATATATATATACAAAAAATCAGTCTCCCTAAAACCTATATGCTTAGATCCCGTGTACTTGAGACAGGTGTGTAATCGGAAGTTAGTTATTAGTTATACTTATTTGCAGTAGTATATATTTAACGCCGACCTGGTATATCCAAAACCCAATACAACGATAACAATGTAAATATATATGCAGATACACAAATTGACAGCGCCGCATTTAACAAATGTGCAACGTTTGGCTAGGAGATCCGTCAAATATTTGTTTTAGTAGTTAATGTATGTATATATTTATTAAAATTAATACATATCAAACAAGCATATACCGGTAGTACACTGAGCATGGAATGCTAACCCCTCAATCGTTATAGAGCAAAATTTTTAAACTATAGGCACTTCTCTGCTGGGGTCCTGTACACGGCGCCTTATGCACATAAATATATACAAGTGTCTGCAATAAATGTGCTCAAAACCAATCAAAATATAAAATAAAGTTTATAATAATTGCATAAGTTAATTGCTTTATATCTAAACTATCTCCATTAACAAGGATAATAATTAAATACAATGCATTAGTTATGCAATCACACATCAAAACTTTAAGGAGACTGGCTCCGATCTCCTTAAAGACAGTGGTCTCCCAGACGCTATATGCATAACTGGTCTCCTGTACGTGGTGTTTAACCTTATATATATATATATATATATATATATATATATATATATATATACATACATACATACATACATACATACATAATAACATAATATATATACATATATATATATATATATACATACATAACATAATATATATATATACATATATATATATATATATATATTAATATATTATGTATGTATATAAACACATTGTCATTTTCGGTATGTCAATATGCAAGTAAGATAATAAATGACACAACTAAGGTAACAGTGGGCTGTGACTGGGCACACAATTTCTGTGGTATTAGATAACTATCAAGGTTAGCTTCGGCGGTCTCGACTTATGGCAGCAGATTGCCGTAACACGATATTATGGATTATTGATTCAAGCCTACTTGATAGCCAATTGAGTGCAGTCTTTGTGCGAATGCTGGGGCCACTCGAGCGCCTGCTGATGCATAAATCCATGGCACACAGATCTGGATATTGAAGACAAACTGTTTGAACAATGACGTCATGGACAATATGACTGGCATTGGTTGCAAACACATGGCTGTGTGAAGAGACCAGACACAGATGTTGTTATGATGTGTGTGAGTTATACACGACAACATCACGGGGTCAGTGGATCTCAAGGAAAGGTTAGGACTCAACAGTTGTGACAGTCATGCGAAAATAGCCTGAACTTTTTGTCGACATTGTGATCGATGACAAATTGATTCCACGAGCGTAGATGACTTTTTGTGGCAAGACTACATATGGTTTATCAATCATGGCATAAGCCAGCATTTTTTGACATGCTGCAGCTACAGAGAGGCTGGATTTTAAAAGTGGAAAAAATACAACATTGTGGAGAGACACACAGGCAAGACACAAGGGATATTTAGAAGAGGTTTCCACGGTGTTATGCAAGACAGAAACCCTGCCAATGAAGATATGCCATCGGGTAATTCATGTATTTTATCATGTCTCCTTATTCATTTGTGTGCTATCTTTATTACAGTCTTTAGTGCAATTTTACATCCATATTTTTGAGTAAATCATCAACTGGCTACTAAACTGATGTTTAACAATGCATTCAGAAATATTAAGAAACATTCATGGGTACTTGTTCAGATAATTTTATTAATATGATGAACATTGTTAAATATGCGTATAATTGAAACATATTTTGTGTCAGTCTCAATCTTATAAAGCATTTTACAATTCAATTTGCTGCTATTTTCAGCGAAAAACATTCTAGTACAGTGTAGTCACATAAACATTCTTGTTCATAAAATTTTTGTTTTGATGAAATCTTTGGAAAACATTTAAATTATTTTTATGCTAAGAAAACCAGTCAGCAATGGAAAAATTACCTCCACTTTATAAATCCAATCTACCAGAAGAAAAATTAAGTGCGCAATTTTTGCACTGTGTACAACATTTGTATCTCCTCGTGAAGGTAATGTCTGTCTGGTCTTGTGTCCTTGGCACATCTTACATAATTTATATACAGGTGTATATAATATATACAAATGGTTGTGAATTTAAATGACATTACCATGCTTTTTGCTAGCAGGAAGTGTATTTGCACGCTGAAGGAGAACCAGTTTTAATGACATCGCTGTGTGTTACTGCCTGTGTGAACATGCTAGTCTGGGCTAGTCAGGGCAGGGCAGGTGGTATGGAATTCAGCACTGATTGTGGAATTGTTGCTGGTTGAAGCTTGTCATTTGATATGGCACACCTGAATTCTCAGTATCGGGCATGACTCACGGTGTATTGTCGAGTTTACCAAGTGTAGTGTATTACATTCACGCCATTCTGGTTGTGTTATTGAGTCACCATGTTAACAGGAAACATTTGGGTGTTGTTTACTAGATGTGCAGATTGCAGGAACAATTGGGCAGAATTGTGTCACAGTTGTTGGGCAGCTGTTCTGGATTTGTATGTGTCTGGTGAGATTTAGCATCATAATTGGGATGTTTTTTTCCTGCATGTGCAATTGTTAGCGCTTTGGGCCGAAAACCCAGTGGAGTTCTGACATTACTCTCCATCAACCATGTGCTGTCTGCCAAGAGCGGCTCCTGTATCTCAGAAACCGTTCAAAATCTATTTTTTATTTTGCATAAACACCATCTTAATTCGAGTACTATGTATACCAGTATGAACACAAAATCTGTATTATATTTGATTCTTCTAAAGGACCCATAGACCCCCAACAGTGGCAAATGTTCACACTTTGCCTGTTTTATTCTTTAAAACCTTTTGTTTAATTTTGCGTAGACATATCATAGGATAGTGTTACTATACATACATTTGTATTTGATCGAGACTTTCTAAGGGCATCTCAGGGCCATTTTATTTTCAAAATAACCAAATGGTGTTGCGATAGGTTGACTGCTTTTTGTGATATGACAGTAGTAGATGAAAATATGGATTCATGAACACTGTGCTATGGTCGTGAAAGTGCTTCCCAAGAAGTTAAATGTTAGGATTTATTAGACAACTCTTTATGCAGGGAACAACACAGACACAAGTGAAATATGAAAGAGGAATATTATAGGGAAAAAACGGTGGCTTATTTGGCACACATTTGAAAGAAATGTGGACTCTGCCTCCCGAGGCCAGGTTTATGACTGAGCACATACTAGTCTCCTGGCCCTCAGGCTGCTAGAGCCCACATTTCAACACATAAAGCAGTAGCGGTATTCCTAGAACAATGGAAAGGAACGACATATAATCACGCAGAGCTTGTTATGTGTTAATTAATTCAAAGCCAACATGATTAAGTAAAAGATGCTTTCTGAATACCAGGCTACCTGCTGCCTAAAACACTACGTATACAATTATAATAGTCACAAATGTGGGGGTATTTCGCCACAGGTCACCCTACATGTGACCCCCAACCAGTATGTTAAATATGCAAACATTGATTGGTGCCTGAATGTAGCAATGAGTGTATCTAAATGTTAAATTTCATGAAAGGCTTGGCTGGACAATTCATAAGATAAAGATATGTACAAATAATAAAACACGCTCAATGTCAACACATTCTTCATTACTAGATGTTTCTTGCTATGCCTATATCAGTGTTCCCAATTCCCATGATGCTTCAGCTCACAAATTTAGCATTAAGATCAACTTACTATTGAGGGAACTTTGGCTCAGTCCCACGAGTGTATATTTTCTTAATTGTTGTGTATATTTCCTACCAAAATATATATTTTAAGTCAAAGTTAGTCAGTTAACATTTTTCACAGGGGCTGGAACCTGGGATGTTGGGGGGGGGGTTGGCACATCCAATATTGAGGAAAGGGGCTGGAGATATTATATTTAGCCAATAAAAAAGCAGCTGCACAAAATCTTCCGACAGTACCATGTCTTCTTCATATAGCTCCAGTTTATCCCCAACTGTATTTATTTTGTTCTAATGCAAGTGTACTATACCTTGATGCAGTGGTTTTGCTGCAGAAATTGGCTAGATTTATGCAGTAGATCAATAGGTTCATACAAATGGCAAAGGGGCACTGGCAAAACAGTCAACTTGGCACCTCTGGTATGTAAAGTTGAGCTTGTGTGAACACATAAGCCTTGTGGGAGTTGTGGAGGTAATCACTGAGGAATAAAGCATTTAGATTGATCCAAAGTAACCACATACTGTAGGACATTGTCCCTTGACAACTAAATAGTTAATATTTCAGTAATAACCAGAATGCAACTAAACAGCGTTTGTGTTTGGACATGCTGATACACCAAATGGACTGACCTATAGCGGCCACCAGAAGTAACTTTGCTTAAACATCGTTGGAGATCAGATTACTGGTAGATAGTTTATGATTGAGTGTAATTACAGTTGTAACCTAATCTAGAATCTGCCAAATCCGTGCAATCAATGTTCAACAGAATATAAGTCTTATCTATAGATAGTATGTCTACACATTGTGCACACAGAAAGAGTTTGAGATGAGTATTTATTTACAATAAATATATCTCATATTGTTAAGTGGTTCTCTCTTTGCTAGGTTACTTTTGATCACTGGATGGTAGCCAGTAATTTAATGACGTTATTATTTTGCCATTATTATCCATTGGCACGGTGTACCAAATGTGGTATGATTAACGCCAGCTGGTATGATTAACAAATGCCTTGCACTTAATTGCCTGATTAACTGTGGACATTTTAAAATAACCTGTAGGTAAAGTATATTATTCAGCAAGTAAGATCAATCCGTTATAAGACTATTGTGGTAGCATTGTGAGTCATAGTAAACAGGAACTTGTATTGGTTGCAATAGAGAAGAATGATCAAACGGTACGGCCAAACAACTGACTCGACCCTACCATTATGAAATGTTAATGGTTCGAACAGAATCGTTTTGTTGACTCAGCAATGTGATATGTTTGAAGGCAAGGCTCAGGTCATCTGGGAATCCTAACTCAAAATGAATGCGTTCAAATCATGGACTTAGTGGCGTGACTACTCACAGACCAGGTCTGTGAGTGAGCACACAGCTAGAATGAAATGTTGTTGCATGGTGGGTTTGGTAATGTTGTGAGAAAAATCTTTGCTTGAGCCAACATAGCTTTGTGCAGAAATAAATGTACCAGTCAGCTGGATGGGTAAATCCCGTTATAGGCACCAGTTGATGGACGGTGGATGGTTTAAACAATGAAGGAGCCAAAAAGGTCTCCAAAATCATAGATATTGTCAACTACGCCTTAAGAAGGGTGTCACATGTGTGTTTTTTAGGTAATAAAACTCATCTCACCAGGCTTTATGTGTGTGAGTTAATACACATGTGTCCACAAAAAAGTATGACTGGCAAATGTTGAATCCTGCATAAGGCCCTGTGAGCCACGTATATGAAGCAGTGTTACATATGCTTTTTAATAAAACAACAATAACTAAAAAACGAAACCCAAGGTATTTAAACAGCCATAGCTAAAAACAATGGCTATGTTCATTCAGTAAAATATTTGTTATTACAACTTTAGGTTTATAGTGATATAAAACACAATTTAAAAACTTATTTAAATTAGATTTAAAACACAATTTTAGCTGTTTGTTGAATTAATACCAATGCAATCAGTCAACAATGGAATTGTCTATCTTTGCATTCCAAGTTGACTAAATTGTATGTTTTTATAATTGTTTTGTCTTTGGCATATAGCAAATATTAAAAAACACTAGTAAATAGTAACTGAAAATACTACATTTACCTTTAAATTTTAACCAGGGCCAGATAAAACGTGAGTTTTAGAAGATGTTACCCCTAAGTTCTGGTCACTTGCCAAAACACATAATTTTGGAAGTAAGAAAAAATGCTTGTGGCCAAGTGTCTATGATGTGACATGACTTTGTTTAGCCATTATCTTATGGACATGTTCCCTTGGTCAAGCAAAGCTTGCTGTAAGCAACAGAGGGGGTAGGGTATGGCTATATTATGTTGTATCTTTTTACAGGAGGGGTGAAGAGATTTACGTTTTCTCAGCCTGGACGAAGGAACTCAGAGAGTGGGGAAGATGGATTCGAGGGAGGGGAGAGGGACTGGAGTCTCCCAGGCTCTTCCAGACCCTCAAACCGCAACCCAGGTAATGGATACACCCATGAGAATATTGAGTCATTTTTGTGATGATATCTCATGACTAACTAATTGACTAGTGCGCTGGAGCACAGTGGGTAGCACATCTTACTCGTGATCAAGAGGACGGCTTTAGTTATGTTTATTCTGTTTTCTCTTTAAGCAATCCACAAATGTTTTCAACTTTCAAGTATGTATTTTACCCACAGCCTAAGCATTGTGCATTTGTCTGGTAAGTTCTGCTGATGTTTTGGGTTATAGGTAATATACCTTACAAATATTTATCCACTTTTGGGTGAGTTTTACTTAGTAAATTTTTCTCATAAATCTCTATGTTTAGATTCTGTTTTGTTTATCTAATTTTCACTTCAAAAAGACCAGCATGTGATTTGAACCCTCAAATGTGTCCCTCATCCTCAGTGTTATTAAATTTTTGTTGAATTTGATCATATACGTACTTTATTTATCTCATCAATAATTACGCACTTTTAGGAGTTTTCATCACTATGTATTTTTGGATAATTCTGCACATTTGGTTGTGTCTGTAATTGTAGCGGGTTGTAATTGTAGCGTGTTGTAATTATAGTGTGTTGTAATTATAGTGTGTTGTAATTGTAGCGTGTTGTAATTGTAGCATGTTGTAAGTATAGTGTGTTGTAATTGTAGCACGTTGTAATTGTAGCGCGTTGTAATTGTAGCGCGTTGTAATTGTAGTGAGTTGTAATTGTAGCGCATTGTAATTATAGCACGTTGTAATTGTAGCACATTGTAATTGTAACATGTTGTAAATGTAGCACGTTGTTATTGTGGCACGTTGTAATTGTAGTATGTTGTATTTGTAGCACGTTGTAATTGTAGCATGTTGTAATTGTAGCACGTTGTAATTGTAGCACATTGTATTTGTAGCATGTTGTAATTGTAGCATGTTGTAATTGTAGCATGTTGTAATTATAGTGCGTTGTAATTGTAGCATGTTGTAATTGTAGCGTGTTGTAATTGTAGCACGTTGTAATTGTAGCATGTTGTATTTGTAGCATGTTGTAATTGTAGCGCGTTGTAATTGTAACGTGTTGTATGTATAGCATGTTGTAATTGTAGCGCATTGTAATTGTAGCACATTGTAATTGTAGCGTGTTGTAATTGTAGCATGTCGTAATTGTAGCACGTTGTAATTGTAGCATGTTGTAATTATAGTGCATTGTAATTGTAGCACATTGTAATTGTAGCGTATTGTAAGTGTAGCACATTGTAATTGTAGTGCACTGTAATTGTAGCGCGCTGTAATTGTAGCGCGTTGTAATTGTAGCACATTGTAATAGTAGCATGTTGTAATTGTAGCATGTTGTAATTGTAGCACGTTGTAATTGTAGCATGTTGTAATTGTAGCATGTTGTAATTGTAGCACGTTGTAATTGTGGCACATTGTAATTGTAGTATGTTGTATTTGTAGCATGTTGTAATTGTAGCGTGTTGTATTTGTAGCATGTTGTAATTGTAGCACGTTGTAATTGTAGCGTGTTGTATTTGTAGCATGTTGTAATTGTAGCATGTTGTAATTGTAACGTGGCATAGTTGGCTCACAGTGTCTCGTGTCTCGTGTACACAGATAACTCGGCCTTCCACTTGAGTGACATGTGGAGTATACAGAACCTGAACGTTGACCACTTGACCCACAAGTCTGATGGACACAGCAACTATGCCCAGCGTCAGTACTACTCCCGCCACGGTGGACTCTCAGGTACATACTCAGGTCTTATAAGGGTAGAGATACTACTCCCGCCACAGTGGACTCTCAGGTACATACTCAGGTCTTATAAGGATGGAGATACTACTCCCGCCACGGTGGACTCTCAGGTACATACTCAGGTCTTATAAGGGTGGAGATACTACTCCCGCCACGGTGGACTCTCAGGTACATACTCAGGTCTTATAAGGGTAGAGATACTACTCCCACCATGGTGGACTCTCAGGTACATACTCAGGTCTTATAAGGATGGAGATACTACTCCCGCCACGGTGGACTCTCAGGTACATACTCAGGTCTTATAAGGATAGAGATACTACTCGTGCCACAGTGGACTCTCAGGTACATACTCAGGTCTTATAAGGATGGAGATACTACTCCCGCCACGGTGGACTCTCAGGTACATACTCAGGTCTTATAAGGATGGAGATACTACTCCCGCCACGGTGGACTCTCAGGTACATACTCAGGTCTTATAAGGATAGAGATACTACTCCCGCCACGGTGGACTCTCAGGTACATACTCAGGTCTTATAAGGATGGAGATACTACTCCCGCCACGGTGGACTCTCAGGTACATACTCAGGTCTTATAAGGGTAGAGATACTACTCCCGCCACGGTGGACTCTCAGGTACATACTCAGGTCTTATAAGGGTGGAGATACTACTCCTGCCACGGTGGACTCTCAGGTACATACTCAGGTCTTATAAGGGTAGAGATACTACTCGTGCCACAGTGGACTCTCAGGTACATACTCAGGTCTTATAAGGATGGAGATACTACTCCCGCCACGGTGGACTCTCAGGTACATACTCAGGTCTTATAAGGGTAGAGATACTACTCGTGCCACAGTGGACTCTCAGGTACATACTCAGGTCTTATAAGGGTGGAGATACTACTCCCGCCACGGTGGACTCTCAGGTACATACTCAGGTCTTATAAGGGTGGAGATACTACTCCCGCCACGGTGGACTCTCAGGTACATACTCAGGTCTTATAAGGGTAGAGATACTACTCCCGCCACGGTGGACTCTCAGGTACATACTCAGGTCTTATAAGGATGGAGATACTACTCCCGCCACGGTGGACTCTCAGGTACATACTCAGGTCTTATAAGGGTAGAGATACTACTCCCGCCACGGTGGACTCTCAGGTACATACTCAGGTCTTATAAGGGTAGAGATACTACTCCCGCCACGGTGGACTCTCAGGTACATACTCAGGTCTTATAAGGATGGAGATACTACTCCCGCCACGGTGGACTCTCAGGTACATACTCAGGTCTTATAAGGGTAGAGATACTACTCCCGCCACGGTGGACTCTCAGGTACATACTCAGGTCTTATAAGGGTAGAGATACTACTCCCGCCACGGTGGACTCTCAGGTACATACTCAGGTCTTATAAGGATGGAGATACTACTCCCGCCACGGTGGACTCTCAGGTACATACTCAGGTCTTATAAGGGTGGAGATACTACTCCCGCCACGGTGGACTCTCAGGTACATACTCAGGTCTTGTAAGGATGGAGATACTACTCCCGCCACGGTGGACTCTCAGGTACATACTCAGGTCTTGTAAGGATGGAGATACTACTCCCGCCACGGTGGACTCTCAGGTACATACTCAGGTCTTGTAAGGATGGAGATACTACTCCCGCCACGGTGGACTCTCAGGTACATACTCAGGTCTTATAAGGATGGAGATACTACTCCCGCCACGGTGGACTCTCAGGTACATACTCAGGTCTTATAAGGATGGAGATACTACTCCCACCACGGTGGACTCTCAGGTACATACTCAGGTCTTGTAAGGATGGAGATACTACTCCCGCCACAGTGGACTCTCAGGTACATACTCAGGTCTTGTAAGGATGGAGATACTACTCCCGCCACGGTGGACTCTCAGGTACATACTCAGGTCTTATAAGGATGGAGATACTACTCCCGCCACGGTGGACTCTCAGGTACATACTCAGGTCTTATAAGGATGGAGATACTACTCCCGCCACGGTGGACTCTCAGGTACATACTCAGGTCTTGTAAGTGTAGAGATAAAGGTGTTCTTTGAACTTTTACACTCTTTTTAATGTATGCAATTGTTATTAATCTTATTAACATAATTATTTCATGTAAGTCTATGCCTACATTTCTTTACAGATGTGTCCTATTAATCACGCACAATGAAGAGTTTTCAGTTTTTGGCTTTGGGCTCCATCTACACTATCTGTATCAAGCATGGTCATGAATGTTTGGATCAGGTCGCGAGACTTAAGTTTTATCTGGTAAATACTGTGCGGTTGGTTTGTCGATTGAAGGACCTTGGGTTCAAACTGTGATGTCAAATGTTGTTTCAACACTTGGGGTCAATTTCAGTCACCCCTAGCTGTTGGTGTCTCTCAAAGGAGCCATTGTTTCAGTTGGTCCTGTCTACCAGGTGCTGTAAAAGACCCCAGATAGTAGAACATTATAATCTGTATTGCACTCACTAAGTCTGAGAAAGATACTCTGAAATAAATCCTCACGCACGGGCAAGTTATTTCTCTCTACATTGCTCCAGTTCATTTAGCTGCATGAATGAATACCTGGTTAAAGACAGTGGTGGATATTTGTGTACAAATACTCTTTGTGCACTAATTGCTGCATGGCTGAATGCTTCCCTGGGAAACTGAGATAGTGTTTGATGTAACTGGTCTGTCAGGGAGTAAAGAGTAAAGCGCTTTGAGCAATCCTGAGGATTGGATACTGCGCTATATAAGAATTTACCTTGTTACAGTGCAGCATCTTAGAAGAATTCTGTTGAGTAGTAATCCACATTCTGACTGGTCAACATGGAATTGTTCAAATCAAACATTAGTCTTAGGGATTCTGATATATTAGCATTTTTACTTTATTATGAATTTGTAACAACTTGCGTCAGCATTCCATCCCAATCAATATGGTTCCCGCTCACTGAAAATTTATTTACTTGTCATTTGATACATTTGAAAACTGTAATAAGATAACAGCGATGACACAATGGAGCAGAGTGCCTGACAAATGGCACTGAACAAACAAGAAAATGTTTTAGTATATTATATTGAATATGTACATCACCATGAATGATAATTTAACATGTGTTTTAATTGTACATATATATATATATATATATATATATATATATATATATATATATACATATATAAAAAAAATCTTTATTTGTAGAGGCTAACTTTGAGGCTAACATTAAGCACCCACTGACAACAAAACATGCTCCAGGTAGGTGAAGTTAAAAGGAGTTGCCTTGTACAGTATAGACTAAAATTGTGTTATGTCAGCTGTCACTCAAATAGAATGCCAATAAAAGACCATAAAATTGTGTATTAATTACAACTACCGGTACTACTTCTAAGAACTTTATATGTATGAATTATTATACTTTTTTATGAACTATCATTTTTTTAATCAATATACATTTCTAAAATAAATATTTTATTTTAATAGACTTATCCATGCTGGCACTCTTTGCCTGCAACAAGGATCACCATGTTGCACTATATAAGAAATTATCTTTTTTTAACAATACATGAAAGTAAATAATTATATTTGTTTCAGTGATGGGCGACTCCAAGACTTCATGGAAGCGTCCAGCAGGACAAGGGTTCAGCTACTCCCTACATACCGAGGACTCAAAACCTGCGACATCCGAAAGACACGGCTTGAACGACAAGCTAAGGCAAGGCAGCATGGGTAATATTCAGTCAACGGGAATGATAAAAGGAGGACTTTACAGCACAGAGCTACAGAAGTCTCGTCGATTTTGAGGCCGCGTAATCAAACATGGCCACTTGGATTCGCAGATTGCGTTTTATCTTGAAGATGAAATAGTGGCCATTGCATCGAGATACCGACTGTTTGTATTTGAGTACATATCTTATCCCGTATCATATTACATCATCCAACATTATGCTGCATCATATTAGGCCAACGTCTTTGTGTCATTTTGCATAATCCTACATCATTTTGCTTACATCATCTTGTGTCGTCTTGAGCATGAGTTGTTTCCTATCAAACACCATCTATCAATGTGGTTAAGTCAGTCATGTGATCAGATAGGTTTGGTTTGGTTTTCTCGTAGCTGTTCTCATCCTATTGTTCTCGGTGTGTCTCAGTACGGATTTATTTCAGCCATTTGTGATGGACCACACATGAGTGGCAAAGTCTAAAAAATTATGCATTTAATATCGGTTCACCCCAGTCTCCTGCATGTGTGTGATATATGCCCATGCGATGTTTACAACCCAATTTTTTTATTGGTTTCAGTTTGCATGTCTCTCTTGCTAGGTGGGGCCACTGTAGCAATATATTCCCCTGTGATATGTGGTGACAAACTTCAAACTTTTGTGACCAACCATTGTCTGATGTTAAAGTGTCTGTCTAAAACATGGCATTTGGCCCTACAAGGGCTCATTATTGCTTTTAGTCTGTTTGCCGTGATTTTTTATAAGGAGTTAAAATCACTGTATGTGCATTAGCACAATCAATCGATGCTCCCTTTGATGTGGGTTAAGACAATGATTATTCATTGTACTCAACGCTAGGACAATCTTTGGCGCTACTGGTGTATCTCCTCTTGTTATTGTCTGCACGCTAATCATTAACGTAAGAAACAGTTAAATATGATTGATTTAACAACACCTACTGACACGTATTTGTGCAGACTGTATTTTAATGAAATTTGTGAAGGAAATATGCGAAAGTGTAATGGCAAGTGCCATTTACTGCAGATTCTAGACCAAGTATCTTGGTGCGTGCGTCACTGTGCATGCATTATGGATTAGTATATGGCATACATGACCTCATGTGACATTCTGTCCTTTCACAACATCATAATGCAGGTTCCTTCTGTCAGTGGTATCAATTTATATGACACTTAGTAGTCAGTGTATTCATAACATATTATTGCACCTTTATTTCACCACATTAATAGTTGTGCATAAATGTGTGTATATCTATATATTCTGCTACATTCCACCCAAATGCGCACTGGTTTTGTGTGAATGATTTGCAAGACGATGTCCAGGATTGTTACATAGAGAATGAAACATTTATGGATGTAACAATAATCCAATTTTCAAACTGACGTGACAAGTAAGTTGAAGCAATTGTTACAGACCTTTATTCTAGAGGCTGGTTGCAAAGGTCTGGGGAATGTAAGCAGGATGATATATTGCATTACGAAAGGGTTTTCATTATTTCACCAAAAACTATTACATAATGGCGCCACCTAACAGTTGAAACTTGTATTAATGCGTACTGACACTGGTGTAAACACTGGTGTAGATGCGGGTGTAGACACTGGTGTAAACACTGGTGTAGACACTGGTGTAAACACTAGTGTAGACACCGTTGTCGACACTGGAGCTAGACACGTGGTATGTAGTGTCTTTTATATGCCACCACCCACGTAAGTTATATCGTACTAAGCTGCCCATTTTATTGATAATATTTTCTCAGATGAACTTATATGGCTTCTGTGAACCTTATAAGCCGAACGGCAGAACAAGGCAGCTTCGTAAATAAAGTGTTTGTTGAATGTATATGTAGTCGGATTGGTCTAACTCTAAATGAAAAACATCCAACGGTTGTGCCTGGATATTTTCAGTTCTGAACATCGCATTCAAAATAGACTACCCAATTTTGTCAATTTGCTAACTGAATACCACGTGAGTGTGCCGATGACAACACCCGAGGGTGTTCCTGATTTGTGACTGAAAAATTCAGCATACAACAGTTTATTATTATTACACTGTCGTTCCCTGTATTTATGACACTTGTTGAGTTGTTATATTGTTACTTATTTATTATGTCAATGTTTATTTTTGCCATAAAAGAGTATATGCTTGCAACAATAAATGATTCCTGCTTTATACCTGTCCCAGTATTAAGGTTGAGTACACCTGCCAAGAAGCTTAATGTGGACTGTGGTGGATTCAGTGTTGGCGGAACATTGAAATGTTCAGTTCCACTTTACAAAGCTAAAGACTGGATGTGTGCAGACAGGTTTAAAATCTTATTTTCATTGTACAGTGCACCATACTTGAAGTTTAAAAGAAAATTGAAATTAAAGCGTAAAAATGATATACCGAGTGGCTTTTACTTTTTGTGTACTTTTCTAATTCAACGTGTCATTTTGTATGTTGTTGTACAATTGAGTTAATGAATGTTTGTGTGTGTACACATGAATGGGCGTGTATGTGTGCACAAGGTGCAAATGTAAAATATGACCAAATATAGTCTTCTGTAGACACCCTCCCAGGTCAGGTCTGTTTACCATGATACACTAGTCCTAAGTGATCCCTTATGCAGTGTGGAATTTAGCCGAGTCAAACATGCAATTAACTTTGCCAGTCGCGACTGAATCAGCCGTGAGAATAACGCAACTACACGCCCCAATTTGAAGACGGATACATTTCTGAAAATCCCAGTATAATGACCCACCCGTCCAGTATAATGACCTGTCCAGTATAAGGACCCATCCATCCACCCAACTACACAAGCAACAATCAGTATCTTCAAGAAAGCACTGAAAACATCTTTTCAAAGCTTATTTTGAATAATACACGTGGACTTTTCCTGGACATGTTCTGGATGAATTGACTGAATACATTTTATGACACGGATTTTAAAACAATTTTCCTATAATAATAAATACAAGCAGCAATTTTTTTTGTATTTACATTTTTAGAAATGTACATACAATGTATAATTAAAAAAAACATTCTGTTTAAAAAAACTACTTCACACTGATAATGATGTCACTGTTTTAATTAATATTATAATGAATGGTAATTATATTATTTAAAAAAATCTTTAAATGTCACTTTATTAACATTAGTAGTATTGTTTTAGCATTATGTTTTATATGTGCCTGATGATGTAAAAGTGTCATGAGAGTCACCATGTGGCAGATAGCGGCACTATAAAATTTTCATTATTATTATCAAGCCACTGAACAGTTGTGTATTCAAATATTTTGCTTCTACTTCTCAAACACTGCATCTAACACGAGCAGCATGTGACCAAAATCACCGCAATTTCATTGGCTGAGCTTATATTAAGAGTTGCCTATAATCAGCAGCAGCGCCCCCTGGCGAGCAAGGATGACTGCATCAAAATGACCTAATCAAACTACACTGATTGTGATGTACATATTTAATAACAAGTAAATAACAAATATTCACGCAAATGTGCATATTAATCAATTAACAACACTGTAAACACGAGACGTATACATGGCAAAATCATAGTAGTAAAATTGGACATTCAACATTGTACATTACAATTCATGCAAATAAGCCTATATTATAGCAACATGCAGCATATCAAAATATCACATAGTTTGTATTTTATGTTGTTTTCCAAAGATTCTTATCACAGTTGTAATTATTACTCTTACGCAAATGTCTCTAAAGCTATCTTTAAAAACAATAGTATATGTCATGGATGTATACAAATACTTGGTATTTATATAATTACGTATGCAATAACATTTGTTATGACCAGAGTTATTAACCTATCATACCAGGTCAAAAAGAACAAATCTTTATAATGGACATTATGAATCTATCTAGTCAAAATGATTTTTTATCAGGGACATTACAAACTCATCATAGGGGGTTACCTGGCCAAAATAAACACAATTAATCATATTATTTATAAACATCTGACTATGAAAGCAATTGATGAATGATTACAAATCGATGAACCTTCCCAATAAGATGTACACAGTGAATCAACAGCCATAATACAAAACATCACCTGAAATAAAGTGTCAGACAATGTATAATGTTAATAAAACACAACACAGAAGTCATAAATATACTATGTGGTATCTCCACAACTACCAGTATAATATCACAGCGTATAATATCGTACAAATCACATGACCTGTTAACGAATGTAGAAACGGCAAATATATTGGCACACGTAAAACACTTCATCTGAACAACGTTATTATTTTTAACATAGCTAATCAACCATATGCGTTATAACAATTTCTACGCCACAGTTAATCACCACACATCACAACCGTACTGTCTTTAACCCACGAGAATGTTTTGGATGAATTTCACTCCACTTCTCTTCTGCTCAAGTGCAGGAAAACTAAACACCACCGCCAACATCGTCTGGTGGATTGTCACGGCGAACTATTTCGTGTCACACAGGAGTGCAACTCCGCGCATGGTCCAGTGATCCGGATCTTTCGCTGTCTTTAGCAGTAGCGGGAAGATGTAGGTAAGATCGGTTCTTCTCGGCTTCTTGTAGACCGGGCACTCGTAGAGACTCATGGAGACACGACGGTCCATGTTGATGGCAAATACGTGGACCACGGGGACGAGGGTGTACAGCACCTTGGGCGAGGGCTCGATGAGACGGGCACTTCGTCTGTCCCACCCAGCCCCGTCTATGAAGAGCCCATGCACATAGACACCTACAGCACAGAAACAGGCACTCATTCAACAGTATTCTTTGTAGCAGTAAAATAGTGGTTGATGGTTGATAATGAAATGTTTTAGTAACTTGAACTAAACTAAACTAAAAGTGAAAACAACAAACATTTATGCCAAATGATGACTTTACTGGAAAGTTGACTCTGCTTTGAGACCACCTGTACGCATCCCAGAGCAGTGATGGAGTCATTTTGGGGAACATCCCACAGAAAATGTTATTCACATGTTTCCATTTTAAGTTTATTCTAATGATTTAAGTTGTGCAATGAAGTATTCTGGCTGAATAAAAATGAGAACATTTGATAGCAAATTATTTATATTATTGCAAACATTATGTTTATTTATAAGGAAATATTACCTATTTTTTATTTAGAATTATTATACTTAATTCAGCTAAGCTACTTCATTGCAAAACTTAACATATTAGTTAGTAAAATATACTTTTTAAGGGAAATTAATTAATTCAATTTTCCATAGGACTTTCCCCAAAGCCACCTGTCAGTTTTTTCAAGATTAGTTACCATGGCTGCCAACATGTAAATTATTACACCATGTGCAATTTTTTTTCATAACACACCAGAAATTAAGTCAAGGTATGACAAGTTATTTTTACAATAAATACAAAATATGACATTTCACAAGAACTGTAGTCCCTTACATCATCCTAAAATGAGTTGAGCACTGGGGCCCCTTAGAACATGACTGAAAATGTCAGCACTTTGGCCCCTTACACCATCCTAAAAATTAATTAACATTTCACAAGCTGTGTGGCTGCTTATGTCATAGTGAAAATTTAAATAATCAGAATAAAAACCTACCCTCGTTGGGGGAGTTTGTGACGTCTTCCTTCATCATCTTGGTGACTTCATTGTCAAGGTTCACAAGATCAAGCGCCCAACCCTTGTGTGCACGTGTCACTTCCTGTCTCATCGCGGTCAAGAAACCTTGAGGGTTGAAGAAGCCGGTCATCCAGAAGATGTTTGGCCGCCCGTCGAAGACCCACGAGAAGAACTGGGCATGTCGGTCAAGAAGGTCGGTGAACCAGAACCCAAGGGTGGCCGACTGCCACGAAATCTGCACGAAACAACCACATGTTTACTACTTGTAATAACCACACTTCTTATTCTGCACGGTAATTAACAGTTAATCATTGTAAAATAACTAAAATAAATTAATTAATGAGACAAGTAAGCTACTAAATTAATTGTATAGTTAACATGTCGTGTAATATTGTCCACGGTGATGTTTGTTGGCTTGTACAGATCAAAAGAAGCACGCGGTAGCATAGTAGTTAGCGCCTCGAGTTCAATTCCCAGTTCATGCAGACATGGTATTTGGTGTAAAAGCCTGGCTCTCAACATTGGGGACTGTGTCACTGTGTATCCCTCATAATTTGGAGATCACATTAATGTCAGTCTCGGTGGGGTGTAAAAGAACCAGTGAGAATGACAAGCACCCTGGCCAGTGCAGAAAGGTCGACTTGGCAATAATGTTCTAATAAAAGCAGATTAGTTAAATGACACCTCACAAGACGATTGTAACCACAACAAATACACACCAGTCAGCTAACAGAATGCTGCAAAGCGCCGTATACAATTTGAACCATATGATAAGCCTGCTTAAATAAGTTTTCAGTTGGTGCTTAAATGGTTATTGACGCTTAAGTGACACTTACAGCTGAACCACAGACAGCTCTGATCTGTCATGGTCTGTCTAAGTCTCAACTCGAGATGTGTATGTGACCACAGTAAAGCTTTTGTAACAATACTTATAAGAGTTACATATGAATGACATCATTACTGCAGCTGTTGACATCTCCTAGATCAAATGTTCCAGTTTACTGTTGTCACCTTCAAAAAGCAATTTCTGTTAGAACTGCCGCCCTCCGAAAAACTGCCAACATTGCTGTTTGTTATTCCAGTATTTTGTATAGAATTTTAAAGTATCAATATTCAAGAGACAAACAATGTTTTAGGATGACGAAATGTATTTTGACATCCAACAAATTAATTCTAGTATTGAGAATATTATTTAAAAATAACAAATTGCAGCCAATATTGGTCAGAAATGACAAAACCACATTTGACCAGCTTCAGCCCACTAGACTTTTGTCACACGGGCCTGTTCTGCACATGAACTGCTTCTGACCTTCCAAGATCCAGCTTATTTTCGTCAATAAATAATCACGAACAACAAAATTCAACATTTATGGAATCCACATATTAGGACACTGCCATATATGATGAGTAAAAAAAATTGTAATCGTTTTTTAATGTTGCTTCTATTTTAGAAATAAATAAAAATTACAGAAGCTTTGTCAACAAATGAGATGTCATGTACAGCTATTGATTTGTTGTATCCAAAACTATTACAAGACTCCATTTTACACTTTGATATGGCAGGAAACAAACGCGCAGTTTTCTCATCACAAACAACCAACTAACCTTGAGCCAAGCATTGGGGATCCTCGCATCGTAGATATTATCAAGGGCGTCTCGGAGGCTCTCAGACATGATGATAGTGCCCTCAATGGCCAGCTTGAGGTCAATGAGTGTCAGACGGACCTCAGTAACAACCCTCGCTGCATTCGCTTCACTTCCTGGCGTAGGAAGATGTTGAGAGGCGTGAATAGTCCCATCTTCTTTAGGCGGTCTCGCACCTACAGGAAGGAAGCAAGTTCATTGGATAAAAACATTGTGATTACTAACATTTGTAATGCGCCATATATCAACAATTTGTTTCATTTAGATTCATTTTAATTAGAATGCACAATTATTTGTTTTATTCAGGTTCTTCAATAATAATAATAATAAAGCATTATTGCCATTTTCAACATGCATTACATGTTAAATTTGAATGTAGTCTGGCGTTGACTCACATAGTGCCTATATATACTATAAAATGAAATATGGCAAATAAATATATACTATACGGTGTACATACTGTTCTTTAAAATGATAAAAAAGATATTATTTTGATATAATACATAAATAACATATCTCAGATATATATTTAAAATAACAGATTATTAATTTTAAAATAATTGTGTTAAGCTAGTTAATAAATATGTATAAAATGTCCTTTAAAATAAAAAATTACCTTCTAAAAATATTATTTTAAGTTAGTAAACAAATAAGTAAATATTATAAGATGTCTAAAATGTCATTAAAAATTATATTTACAATTGAATTATATGTAAAATTGAATTATATTGAAACTGGCCACTCATGTACAAATTAACTATGCAATGTTAGACCTCAAGCCACCCAAACTTGCATACAGCCTGCTAGTTCCATTGCACAAAACCCAGTCCCCCCCAAAAACCACTGGCATACAGTATGGTGGCACCACCTAGAGGATAGTTTTGAAAATAAATTAGTAATGATGAACGTCCAATCTTCACATTTCTTGTAAAATAACTTGCAGTACAGGGACAGTAAAAAGACAACAGGATGAAGGCAGTGTTTGCTCAAAGTCACTATGCAATCTTTGGCAGCAATTCTCTCAAACATTTTCCTGTCATTTTCGCATTTAAAAAGAGTACTTGTAAGCATTTGAAAAGTAATTATGCTATCCAGATAAAGTGTTGAGTGTTGTATTAAACATGCTCTGTGCAATGACGAGACGCCATTTTAAATTCACTCACCTCATGTTCAACAAAGTCGGCTGGTAACTTTTCGAGCATGTCGTCAGCGAGACGATAGACGACCGTCTCGCGAGTCTCCCCGCCACTGCCACTACTGTCCTTGGGCTGGATGCTGACAATGGTTGCCAACATGGTGTTGGCTGTTGTTGTCGAGTATCTGCCACAGGCAACAACCACGTCAGCGCAACAACATTTAGATAATAAAACTACTTATTCAGCACTTATATCCTAAAAAAATTTGCTCAACATGCTAATCTGCAAGACTGTAAAACTGTAAATGTACATCCTTCACATTAACTTAGGTCCCTTTGTTTAAATATCCTCACATAACTGGCCTATGATTTACCAATTGGGAATGTGTTAAAAGTAAAGGTTGTTATTCTGAGTTATTTAGAATTGTCCGGGTGGCAAGTCTTGGGGTGGCAACTGTCAGGGTGGCAATTGTCAACCATCAATGGGGCATGTGTGGGGGGGATAGCAGATGGCAAAGTCACAACTGCAAATGTCACAGGTTAGAATGGGAAATGCTGCCATGTAAAATGTCAGGGTGGCAATATTAGTGTGAAGGTGGCAAGTTTCAAGGTGGCAAATGACAGAGTGGCAATTCAAGAGTTACGATGACAAGGGTCACAGTAACAGAGTGGCATGTGTTTGGACGGGTTTATCTGTCACCCTGCTGGACTCAGGATCACACTTACGTGATGTCTGCATTGGGATGGAGACCAAATGTTTCGGGTGAATCGACCATGGGCAGCGTCTCGATGAAACTACGGTATTCGTCAATAGTCTTACACCTGGGAATCTTGTATCCTGTCAAGTGATCACATGATACAATTTAAGCAACTCCTGTCTGTGTCTGTGACAAATTTATATTATATGAAAGGATAATCACACATTATATGTTGCAGGTAATGTAGATAATAGATGTGAACTTGTAATCTGACGGTCGCCTGATTAGATGCATTTGTAAAATTGTATTAATAATTTATATTGTACTGATACTGGGGTGAAACATAAGAAATTACATTTTTATTTAGTTTCGTTCCAATATATAATTGTAAATTTATTGATACTTACTTTTTACATAGTAGAACTGGGTATTAAAAATTATGTTTGATGCTGGAAATAAACTATTGGTTGATTTACAACAAGATGTGTAACATGCATGCACACACACGCACACACACGCGCACGCACACATGCACGCACACACAACACAATACACACAACACACAAACAAATTCAACACACACAAACAAATTCAACAAACACACACAAAACACACACACGCATGCACGCATGCACGTACACACGTACGCACGCACGCACGCACGCACGCACGCACGCACGCACACACACACAGTGCATCAGAGTTGTTTTAAATGTGAAACAGTCAATAAACACACCTGTATAGAACTGGAAGCTGTCAGCAAACATCCCCTCTCCAAACCAGACCTTGGCATAGGTGATGAGCAGTCTCTTGTCATAATCATCTGTCACACGTCCTCCGTACTGTACCTCACCCAACATGTAGCGAACTGTCACCCACGACACCCCCTGCAGGCAACGTAGCAAACTACATTTAACACATCGCCACAATTGTGAAATTCTGAGTATATCTTAGATCAACATTTGAAATTATAAGAAAAAGTTTAAATGAGTACAAACATCAGTATAAACAGTTATAAACTGCATATAACTACATATATCTATGATCAAGATTAAAGTCCAACAAAATTAATTTCACACTAATTATACAATATACTATTAACAAACAAGTTGCAGTACTGTTAGACCAAATTAGAACTGCACACTATTGTTTTGAAATTTAGATTTTTGTAACATTGTGTATTTAAAAATAACCACGTTTGTTCAGGAGAAACACAAGCTTACTTAATGTTATACTCTTCAGTTCACCATATTTCCAAAATACTATTCTTTATTTACATATATTTACAATTTATATATTACAAACCATGCTGCACTTTATAATATGTAATAACTACCATTCATGTTATGATAAATTAACTACCAATTTAAAAAAACAAAATTCTAACAGTATGAATTTTAGTTTGGGAAACGAACAAACACCCATTTCACTATCAATGCACTCGCCTTTCTCGGGTCCACATCGTCGAGATGGTTCTGGATGAACTGTATGGTGGCGCTGAAGTCTGACTGATTGAACTCGTATGGGATGTTCCAGCCGATTGGTCCAAACTTCCTGCGTTCCTGCACGGTGGTGTGGAGGAAGGCGACGCCGTAAAGCATGGGCTTCCACTGCGCCATGTTAGTGATGTCCAGCAGCTCTTGATTGACCAAGCCGTACGTACGCTTCAGGCCGGCCTTGACCCCCTGAGGAGGCTCGGCCGTGAACTTGATGGACGTCTGCAGGAGGTTGATGGGGAACTTGGGGTGTGGCTCTGTCGTCAGCCACGACCGGAACTTGGTGTGGATGTTCTCTGTGCTTGTGATCTGTTGGTTGTCATGGTAACAAATGGGGTGATCTGTTGGGTTTTGTAAAAAACGGTTTTTTAAACAAATGGGGTTTTTGGAATCGGGGTTTGGGTTTGTAAAAAACGGTTTTTTAAACAAATGGGGTTGGGTTTTTTCTGCTTTGGTTTGTAAAAAAGGGGGTAAAACAAATGGGGTTTTTGGAATCGGGGTTTGGGTTGTCATGGTAAAAAAGTGGGGTTTGGGTTTACTGCTTAAAAGGGTTTTTTGGGAAAAAGGGTAAATTTTTTTAAAAGGGGATTTTTTTAAAAAACTGGGGCAAAAAGGGGATTTTTTTAGGGGGGAAAAGTGGGGGAAATGGAAAGGGGAAAAGGGGGGGTGTAGGGAGGATTGCTAGGGGGTGGGGTTAAAGGGGGAGAGTGGGGTGGTGACTGAGGGGAGTGGGGATGGATTGAATGGGGAGTGGATATGAAGTCAGGTTAAGTTGGAATGTAAAGGGGGGCTGAGGTTTTAGAGGCAGTGTGTTGGCTTGAGGGGGAAGTGGGGTCAAGGAAAGATTTGGGATAGAGGGGAATTGGAAGTTGAAGGGTAAATAGGGGGTTGAGACACTCAAACATGCAAAGAGAGAAACAGACTTAGAGAACAGAAACACCGAAGAGTTTGTATAGAGAAGAGCTTAAAAGACTGTTTACTTTTACTCCATGAGATAAGTTTTACGAGTTACTGAAATTTAGTTCAGGCGAGAAGTTTTTCTGTGATGATTTGCAGAATAAATTAATTCTAAACAGCCCGGTGATTGTTTTTATGATTCCCACCCGGCAAATGAGACACGTGAAAAATGTATGTGACTGCGATTTTTCAAGACAAATTATTGGACACTAACCACATCGAGAAATTCGTCCATGTAGTCGAGACCCAAATGACAATTCTGTAGGAGCACCCAGGCGCCATCTGTCATCGACTGTGACATCAATTTACGAGCGTGCACTTCCTGACCTTGACCCATTGAGATGGCAGTGCATTCTAGACAAAACAACGCAGTAACATGCGAATGAAAAACACAATTTTACATACACATTGTAGTAATAATAAACTTTATTTACATTACAAGCTGGTTTTCTATAACTACTGTTTCTAGTTGCCCCAAAATGTACAAAAATAATACTTGTTCTGTTATAAAAAAAATTTATGACACAGGCTTTGTGAGGTGTCCTAATACAATTCGGACACCAACATTTTTATCATTATTAAACATTCTGTTACTCCTTGTTTTCAGGCAGGTGAGTATTTGATTACTTTTACGTGTTCTAATACTAATTGCAATAACGTTACATCATAAATGTAAACAGGTAAGGCAAAAAACGTACCAAAGTTCCAAATACTGATCAATACCTCTACAACTGGAACTTCTGTTAAGCTGGCAATTTTGGCTATTCGATTTGCGTATGAATCCAACACAAAGCACCAATAAAGAAATGATGAGAACAGACACAAATCGTCAGTGTGATGTCGTTAGTACTCAATGATGGAGACTCGTTGGACATATACTCCACTCATTATGAGATCAGATAGCATATGTCGCAATGGAGTGGGTCATCTGACGGTGGTAAGAGAAAGACAGAAAGAACGACAAAGACCTTTACAGACATTTAAAGAAGATCTCACAGAAATGGAAATGACCTGGAATTAAGCGAAAGAAATTGCGAAAGATTGTACTGGATGGAGAAAGCTCGTCACCTGATGAGCGACCTGTGTAGGAGGACCTAAGTGCATGTAAGTAACTCACTGATTCCTTTGCTTTTCGCGAGTCGTTCAACGTTGTCCGTTGGATCCGAACCCATGGAGAGGAAGCAGATCATTGGAGTATATGGGGTGCTTTCTGCCCACATCGCTTCCAGGTCAAGGATGACACCCTCCGCAAACTGTAATACACACACAGGGTCAGGGAAATATTGTTCACTACTGGAAACCACTAACACAGAATGATGAATGAAGATACTGATTTACTGGTCCAAAACCAGAAGAAATAAATCTGGTCAATTTGTAAATCAGATTGTGTGTGTGTGTGTGTGTGTGTGTGTGTGTGTGTGTGTGTGTGTGTGTGTGTGTGTGTGTGTGTGTGTGTGTGTGTGTGTGTGTGTGTGTGTGTGTGTGTGTGTGTGTGTGTGTGTGTGTGTGTGTGTGTGTGTGTGTGTGTGTGTGTGTGTGTGTGTGTGTGTGTGTGTGTGTGTGTGTGTGTGTGTCTGTGTGTGTGTGTGTGTGTGTGTGTGTGTGTGTGTGTGTGTGATTGTGATGTGTTGTGTGTGTGTGTGTGAATTGTGTGTGTGTGTGTGTGTGTGTGTGTGTGTGTGTGTGTGTGTGTGTGTGTGTGTGTGTGTGTGTGTGTGTGTCTATGTGTGATTGTGTGTGTGTGAGTGTTTGAGTGTGTGAGTTTGTGAGTGTGTGTGTGTGTGTGTGTGTGTGTGTGTGTGTGTGTGTGTGTGTGTGTGAGTGTGTGAGTGTGTGTGTGAGTGTGTGAGTGTGTGAGTGTGTGTGTGTGTCTGCATGTGTTCATGTATACACTTTTTTAACAAAATCACTCTTAATGGCTATGCAATGAATCTTGGGAAAGTAAGACATGTTCTGATATATCTATACATTTACATAACCAAACCACCCACCGACCCGACACATGTATATGTCTTCCTCCTAACGTCAAAGATAGTCACGCACACACACCTTCGCACATCCAAACACACACGCACGCACACAATCACACACACGCACATGCACACACACACAAACACACAACATATGGAAATACAAATCAGACTATTCAAGTTGTGAAAGCGTGAAAATACGTTCTGTTCTACCTACCTCCTTTCCCATGGCTGACGCGACATACATCTTCGCCATGGGGATGGCACGGTCGGGACACCAACTGCGGATAAGGAGCAACTTGTGGAACACGTCGAGTGTGTTGGAGTATCCGTTTGGAATGACCGCTTCCTCTGGTGCATCCTCGTCGAACCATTCCTTCCACATCTATGTAAAAATATCAACCCTTAACCTTTTACATCGATTTGGGATGAATATTCTGTGTACTGGCAGAACAGGCAAAATCACTAAGATATGCGAACACCTAATTTTTTGATATAACATTTTCTGTATTCCATTTCCTAAACATTAATTTTAAAGGTAAATGAATTCTGTACAAAATGATTCTAAATACAATTAATCTATTTTATAATAAATGGGGCATCAAAGTTGCTGGATGGATTTTGGTGGCTGAGGCAGTGTGTAGATCATACTTTTGCGGGTGGTCTGGTACTCTGGTGCTAGTATTATAATGTCAATTATATAATGTCAATTTTTATAGTGCCGGTATCCGCCACATGGTGGCGCTCATGGCACCTTTACATTATTTTGTTCATCAAACACATATAATTATAAAACATCATGCTAGAATAATAATAGTGATGTTAATAAAGCAACATTTAAAATAGTATTAGTATTAACAGTTTGACAAGATTTAACTACCTAAAGCAAATTCAGTTAACCAGATTACATGGTACGTCAACAAACCTTATCGTTTTGTTGCACTTGGGTAGTGATTTGTGCAAACTGGCCAAGCTTGCTGAGTTCGACCAAGTTCAGCCAAGTCATGTCAGCAATCCACTTCTTTGGCTTTGGTTCGACAGCGTTCAGATCAAGGGCAGCACCACCTGCAGGCAACAAAACAGTCCTTTTATGGGGTTTTGTTGTTGGGGTCGAGCAACAGTCCTTATATGGCGTTTTGTTGTTGGGGTAAATTGTATTTGATTCTACTGCAACAGACATTTTCCCTCTACCTTCCCACTTTCATCCCATTTCTTTCCCTTGTCATCTTCCTTCACTTCACCTTTTCATTCATCCGTCACTCCTGGTTTCTTCCTCCCACATGGCCACTTGTCTTCCCTCCCATGATTCACCCCATCTTTCCTTTTTCCTCCCACTTTCCCATCCCCTTCCTTGACATTTCTCCTTCCCCCTTCCTGTCGTTTTCATCCTCACTTCCCTCTTTTGTCTGCTCATTAGTTATTGGATGTGGTGTGTGTGTGTGTGTGTGTGTGTGTGTGTGTGTGTGTGTGTGTGTGTGTGGTGTGTGTGTGTGTGTGTGTGTGTGTGTGTGTGTTGTGTGTGTGTGTGTGTGTGTGTGTGTGTGTGTGTGTGTGTGTGTGTGTGTGTGTGTGTGTGTGTGTGGTGTGTGTGTGTGTGTGTGTGTGTGTGTGGAGAGTGTGTGTGTGTGTGTGTGTGTGTGTGTGTGTGTGTGTGTGTGTGTGTGTGTGTGTGTGTGTGTGTGTGTGTGTGTGTGTGTGTGTGTGTGTGTGTGTGTGTGTGTGTGTGTGTGTGTGTGTGTGTGTGTGTGTGTGTGTGTGTGTGTGTGTGTGTGTGTGTGTGTGTGTGTGTGTGTGTGTGTGTGTGTGTGTGTGTGTTGCATGCATGCATGCGTGTGCATGCTTGTAAACATAAATGTGTCCAAATATGTGCATACATGTATTCACATGTACTGAGACTGCTGTCTGTGTGCCCGTGCCTCCCACTGTCCCTCTACAACCCTCTATAACCCACCCTTGATGAAGCACTGGAACTCGTCGTTCCTGATCTGTTTCGCCTGCAGCTGTATCTTGAGCGTGAGGAGGATGGTGAAGAGGAACTTGTCCTCCTCATAGTATCCTCGTGCCGAGTACTTGAAGGCCTCAAATGTGAGGTATTCGATGATATTGTGGATACGCTTGGCGGTGATGGGCGACTTCACTGAACGTGCCATTGAGATGTCGAAGATTCCGAGGAACTGTTTCAGCGCCGTCTGGTACATGATGTTGACGATGCTCATCTCGACAATGAGGAAATAGAGCACACTGCCTCTGGTCGCCACTGGCAACAGTAACAACAACAATGTCAGTATCTGCATTGTCTTCATTACACAGGTTAGTTTAAGGGTGGCTGGCTGGCTTCATCAGTGTTCAAAGTAAAAAAATGCACAGTGTTGAATATTGGTTCCATCCACGACTCAGCCCCCCCCAACTGTCTGTTTTGTAATAACATATATGTAAAATGTTGTCAAATTAAAATTAAACCAAATAAAAAATTCCGATAAGTTGGATTTTGAATGAAATGCTTTTGGGTCTATACGACCTCCTTTAGATGGCACTGCAGAATCAAAATATAAATTTCAGAAATTATATTAAAATAAAAAATTCCAATATGTTGGATTTTGAATATAATGCTTTGAGTATCTTGGGGATATACAACCTCCTCTTATATAGATGGCATTGCAGACTCAAAATTAGTTGTGAATACATACATACATACATTAACCAGCACTAATCTAGTTAGATTTTTACACACCAGGACGGAACTCCTCTCGTGCGCTATTGATGCGTATCTCCGTCTCGGCAGCGATGTTGAGTTTCTCTGTGACTTCCTGTGACGTCGTCTTCGTAACTCCCAACACTTCAATCAGTGACTCGTCCTCAACCAACGACCCTTCGGTCGAGGTCAGTCGGTACAAAAGGTTGTCCTCAAGTTCCTGCATCTTCCGCTTATTGGAGGCAACTTCTTCCAGCAACTTGGTGCGCTCCGACTCCAGTTCCTACAAATGCAGTTTTCTACGTTAGACAGATTATGGAGATGCAATTACAATTGGACTATTTCATGTGGGATTAATTCGCCGCTGAAGTAGTCCCGTGAGGGTAACTGAACATAATTGTTGTGTATTGACAACTACTATGTTGTACTTTCTGGGTGACACACATATGATAAATGTCACCAGTTGAAACTATTCCATACCAGGAATGTGCCTTCTAAATCAATTTTTTTTTAATTTAGCCTTTTTACAATTTTGCCCTGATTTGTTTGTTTTCTCTTTTGTTCTGTTACTTTCTGTTCCAGTATACATTTTAATCCATTATATTTTTATTCCATTAGAATTTACAACAAAATGCATGTTTTTATAACATACTCCATTTAAAATAAAATATTAAATTTATAATGAAATGCAATTTATTATTAAAATAATTTTTTCATAAATTATTAACTAAAAAACAAAATTTTGTTATTAAACTACATTTCAAATAAAATTCACGACACAGCCTCTCACCTTCTTTTCTGTGAGGATGACAATGCCCAAAAGTTGGTCCTCCAGTCCTTTCATCGTCACCGTGAAGTCAATGATCGACGTCTTCGCGCTGACCTCTGGTGTGTAGGCGGGGTTACCCAGCTTCGTGGTGATGTAGAGTGTGAATGAGTTCATGACGTCCACCTCCTTGTCCCCCACCATCACTTTGAAGGTGCTGCCCGACTTGATGAAGTTCTTCTCAAGAACGTTGTCAAGGGCGGGGTCAAGTTCTTCCCCGACGTCCTCTATGATGAGTGGTCGACCGAGGGAAAGGGCGTCCTCTAGATGCGATCGGAAGTACTTGTGGTTCAGTGAGGTCACCTGGTGGACAGTGATAGAAGTAACTGTGAAGACAAATATTTGAAACATTTGAATTTTCTAAAACGCCTCACTTCTCTGCTTTTTGGCTAGGCACAGGAAACTGGTCTCTAGGTATGATCCGAAGAATTTGTAGTAAACAGATGTCACCTGGTGGACTGTCATGGTACCAGTCATGAAATGAAACCATTCTAGCTTTTTTAAAGTTTGTTTTTCTAAACACCAAACATATCTGAGACCAAGTATCACATCAAATGCATCTGATGTTGTCGCCTGAATATATGTCATAACATGGACATTTTACTTGAAGTTTTAATTCTACAAATCATACAAAACTATACTTCCTAAGTTGCCAAAACCTAACATTATTACCTGTGGGAGATACATAAATGGACGTGTAAATAGTTATGATCATCAAACCCAAACTAAAAGCTGTACACAAAATATGACTAATGAAGATTACAACAGGTAAAGAAAGTACTGACCAAATATCAAACAGATTAAAATACAGCGGAAGTGTTCCAACGACATCCATATGTAAGTAAAACATGAAGGTAACTATCCACCAATGTCTATAGCCAAGTACGCGTTTATTTCAAACATTCATACAACTCACCTGTAGTTCGTTCTTTTTCTCACGCTCTTTGATCCAGGCTTTGCCTTGACCTTGTGGGTCAATAAGGAGTGGATAACGCGATGCAGTCGTCACAATGAGACCGTTCTGGATGGACAACTCATCGTTAGGGAGTCCCTGGAGATTCCAGTCACTGATTGTTGCGTTATCGACCAGCATTCCTATCAGGTTGATATCCTGCAATGGTAGATATGAGTTGGCATTGGTGATTTATCATATTTTTATTTATTGAAATCTGTATTTTTTTATTTGAAATTGTGTCTAAACTATACAAACATTAGGAATATTCCCATTCTGTGTTAGCGTCACTGTCTACCGCACGTTCTTACGTAATAAACTCACATGCAGTTTTAAAAATAAATCTGCAATTTATAGATATTCATAGAATAACAACATTTTATTAAGCCATACATAAATAATAGGGCAAATTAATTGAAATGATATGATAATGACCAAATATGCTAATGTTCTTGCAAAACTGCCACTTACAAAACGTATGTTCTAACATAAAATATACGCACAAAATGTTAGCAAATGCAGGTTTGCACCTGCAGTTTTTAATCAATCACACATATGCCAAACAAACCAACAATAAGTCAAATTACTTAAAAAGCAATTCAGTGTTATTTCCTTTTGTTCAATTATTTGTATGCATTTTGGTATGGTCCCATTTCAAAAGTTATCAGATGCATCTGGTTCACTGTATATCTATTCAATCTTACCACTGCAAAATAAATCATCAATAATGATCAGTATTATATGAAAAGCAATTCACGTGAAATAGCTACCTCGAGACAAAATCAAACAACATTAACAGTTACTATTATTAAAACCAATTCAGCGATATTTCTGAGGTGAAATTATTACTATTTATTTCGAGATGTCCCCCACCTCAGAGAAGGGGATCTTGTTGGTCAGCATTTCCTTCTTCCAGTTTTGAAGCATCAGTGATCGGAAGTCCTGGTTGAAAGGTCCGGAGTATGAGAGGAAGCCAGTGGCCAGAAGGACATCTCCAACTAGCTTCGTTGTCTGCGCCTCGAAGCCCTTGCTTGCCTGCGTCCACCGAACTTTCTCTCCCGCAAGTCCACCAATCAGAGCCGACGCGTTTGTCATCTTCCGACGACAGCTGTCTGCGTCATCCATCAGTCGCTGTAGAAAATGTAATTGTCAAATGTTACTGGTAACAACAGCTGTGATTTATCTTCTGTAAAATATACTAATTAGCTAATTCCATAAATGCAGTAACAAACTGCAGAGGTGATCATTACTCAATTCTGTCAAATAGGAGAAATGCACAACAGAGCACTAACATGTATGTAAATAACTTTAAATAGCTGTGTTTTAACTACACTGTCAGTTAGTAAGTAAAGAGGTCAGGTCTGAGCAGCTCGCATGTAAACTTCTGCTGACTCGGATGATTAATCCATTATTCATGGTAACAACGGATGAGTGAATGGATAAATGGATGAACAAATGGATAGATGGATGGATGGGTGGATGGGCGGACGGACGGGCGGACGGACGGACGGGCGGACGGACGGACGGACCGGAAGTAGGATTGAATGAATGGTATGAACCTAGTTTGGTATCACACTTTCAGTACAAGAATCATCAATGACAAAAACACCCCACCAGACCAGACAAACACCTGATAATTTTATGGCGTTTTGAGAACTGGTGGTATAAAACAATGCAATAGATGAATTCCACTTTTTCACCTCATGGCCCCAAACAGCCTCCTATAAATAATAAAACATAACAACAACAAAAACTGCCACATGTCAAGGTAACCTTTGCTATGATTTAATATGCATCACCTGTTTTTCTGCCATGGCTGCATCGAACTTGGCTTGTACAACGTCGAGTTCTCGCTGTTTCTCGTCCAACTGGGCCTGGGCTTGATTCAAGTCTGCCATCGCCTTCTCCAACTTAGCCTCTTGGATGATCAAGTTCGCCTGTAGACATGATACAATAACTGTAGACGTCTTACGAAGGCATTGTGAAGGAGTCGACTAAAGTGACCTGGACATGGAGGGAATGGAACGGCGAGTGATGGAATCAGATGGAATCAGGGAAGTACAGCCTAGATTGTGCTAGGAGGATTATGTAGAGAGATAAGGAGGAATTTGGAGAGGAGGATAAAAAGGTATCATGCATAATTCAGACTTTTGTCACAAACATCTTTCATTTCTGTTTTTTGTCTTATTACGTTAATTTATATCATGCATTCAAAGCCACAATAATGAAATTTATATAATTTCAAATGGGTGTGGACATAAAGACAAAGGCAGAAGATATTAAAAAAAATATAGGTTTATAAATCTCAGTTCAAGAATCCATCTTGTAGCCATAAACTCAGGCAAAAATGTAAGATGAAATTCTACGTGTTAAAGAATGACTAGATATATTCAAGTCAATTCATTGATGACAATACATATATAGATCGTCAAACTGGTCAGATATAAACCGACTTAACTGAAGATTTCAGAGATGACATTGACTGACCTTGAGTGGCAAGACCTCCTTGTTGATGCTGAAGAAGGATGACATGGCCCGGACCCAAGACAGGAGACCAGCCACATCTCCACACGCCTTCTTCGCGCCCTCAGACGTAAAGTCCTCCATCTGCAGATATGGCGACAACAACTCGACCGTCTCGTCGTTTATTGTGTCCTGCAGATGATCACAAGGTTAAATTTTACGTCAACAAAAAGCATTAAAAATACAGCGACCTTGTCTGCTTCATTACATAAGATCACATGACTAATTTTGTTCACAAAGCTGTGTGCATTTTCTGTTTTTGTAAATTATGTAAAACATCCCCACTAATCAATGGTCAATTTGTATAATTTCAAACAACCTTGTGAAGGTTGAAACATGAAAACCTGATGTTGAAAAATGTGAAACTTCTGATACGAATCGATAATTCATGGGATTTTATTTGAAAGTGAAGGCTAACTGGGATGTTGGAAACATTTTTAAACAGTGGGAGATCTCCAGCTATATATCGGCAGACCTGTAAAAGATCATGTGACTGTCACGTGACAGCATACCTTGGGGAAGGTGAGCAGGCCATTAAGGAAGGTGCTGGCACTCATCAGTTTCAGCGCTTCACTCCATGACGGCTTTAGGGTTGGTCTTTCAGGGTCCTGGGTGACTACGTCGATTTTCCTTTGGAACAGCAGCAGTACACAGTCCATGATTCGCATGATCAGATGCGGCGGCTTCGCCAGTTTCCTCACTGAAACAACGCAGCAATATGGAGGTTTACACATGCTCAGATAGGGCAGCACACATTTCACATCTATGCAGGGTTAATTTGGATCTTGATATGCAGAGTTGTTTTGAATTTGCGAACATGTAACAGTATGAATGGGATGTCAGCAAACTTAATTTTCAGAAACTTCAGTTAAACTACATGAAGACCTTCCTCTCGCCCACCTGTGGAGATGTGGGCTGGTTTGATGGTCTGTAGAGCGGCTTCAGCCTCCTCCAGGGCTGGTCTCGCAGCCTCCAACTTCCCTTCTGCAATCCCCTTGGCCGACTGTCACAACACACACACACACAGTCAGTGGAAACTCTCACAGATCAGGCTGCAGCAGGAAAAATATCTGCAATGGGTTTGGTCATATCATATCGAGCCAGGCTCTACTGTACCACTTTTAGAATAAAAATCTAGGTACTTCCTGTTAAATCCAGATGCAGGCGTGTCACTGTGTTGAACGCAAGGTATGAAAGAAACTAACTGTGAACTAAGGACCGTGTTTACTAAAAATAATGAGCTCAGTGAAACATTGATCTTTACAAAGAAAAAGTTGTTAAATTTAAAAATAATTTTCAAACCTCAAGCAATGACAACTCTATTATTGAGGACATTATTTCTGTGACACATCATTGAAAGAGTCCCAGTGGCATGTCCTGTGACTGATTGTTTTTAGTGTACAAAATCATTGTTAAGGATCAATACTGATTTATTAAAGAGCGAAATCAGGTTTCCGAGCTCATACGAATGTCAGTGAATTGTAAATGGATGGTCCAGGTGAAACCCACGCCACTTCTTTACAGAGAAATTCTCATCACTTAATTCTCCCAGCCTGGAGTGTGTTTGTGGAAAAGCATCACATATTGCAAAAATTGCAAAAACAAGTGTTTAAATGACGGTTGTTATATTTTTTGTTAATTGGTAAATCAGAGGCCATCCAAGGATGGAAATGAACGAGAGGCAAGTGAACCTCAGAACATGATACTTTAGTTAACATAACATGTAATAAAAAGTAACATCCTGTGTGTATTATCCACTGTAATAACATATGTTATTACCAACACATATTGAAACGCAAATTTATATTCAACCGTTCTTACCGAAATCTCGTCGACGATCTTCTGCGCCTTGTCCTTGACCTTCTGAACTTCAGCCTTGACCTTCTCGGCGGCCTGGGCACTGACTGTCACCTCGGCCAACACCTGGTCAGTCTTCTTGGATGCAACTGCAAGTTCCTTCTCCTTGACCACTAGCTCTTTGGACAACTCGTTGACCGATTCAGTCGCTTCCACCAGCTTCTTCAAACCTTCACAAAGACAAGCAGAAAACTTAACAATGCAAGTAATTTTTTTTTAAATGACACTAAATGAATGATTTATTTATTATTACCTACAATCATGTACGGGTGGAAATTATCACCAGGTGTTTGTTGAATGACTTGATATAACGCCAGAGGATTTCTCAGAGTATCTCCACCATTGCTATATTTGCTTGTTATTGCCTTAAAATCTGTTGTATACATGTTCAACCAACACAAAGTTCAATCTGATTCAATAAAGTTCAATTCGATTAAACTTGGTCCCAGTTTAATCAGGACCTGCACCCATCATTCTTCAACCCACCATGCACCTATCATTCATCAACCCACCCTGCACCCATCATTCATTAACCCACCCTGCACCCATCATTCATCAACCCACCATGCACCCATCATTCATTGACCCACCATGCACCCATCATTCATCAACCCATCATGCACCCATCATTCATCAACCCACCATGCACCCATCATTCATCAACCCATCATGCACCCATCATTCATTAACCCACCATGCACCCATCATTCATCAACCCACCATGCACCCATCATTCATTGACCCACCATGCACCCATCATTCATCAACCCACCATGCACCCATCATTCATTGACCCACCATGCACCCATCATTCATCAACCCATCATGCACCCATCATTCATCAACCCACCATGCACCCATCATTCATCAACCCATCATGCACCCATCATTCATTAACCCACCCTGCACCCATCGTTCATCAACCCACCATGCACCTATCATTCATTGACCCACCATGCAGCCATCATTCATCAACCCACCATGCAGCCATCATTCATCAACCCATCATGCACCCCCCTATTGATCAACCCACCATGCACTCATCATTCATCAACCCACCATGCACCCATCATTCATTGACCCACCATGCACCTATCATTCATCAACCCACCCTGCACCCATCATTCATCAACCCTCCACGCACCCATCATTCATCAACCAACCACGCACCCCACTCATCCACCTACCTTACACCCCCATTCATCCATCCATCCTCCACGTGTTTATAATTATTTATAAAGAGCAATATCCAAATGTGCTCAAAGCGCTGTCCAATAAAATATAAAGCTATTTATGATGTTAAAACTAATATTAATAATAACAAATACAACTGTAAAATTAACTTTCAGATCAATAATGTAGAAACGTTAAATTATTCATATGAAAACTGTTAATTACATTCTATATATAGAATTAACGACGATGAGTAAAATAAATAAATAAATAAAACTAATTATTACTCTATTTACATGCGAAACACACACTAAACGATGGCATATATAAATGAATACAGTCAATACATGTGTAAAAATAAGATAAGATGAAATATTTAAAAAAACAATTCTAAAATGTCATTGAATATTTAAAAAGTCAGCAGTAATGCTTTGAAAATGTGCGGTTTTAGTGCCTTTCTGAATAAGTTCCCGCAGCACTTGATATCAATTGGCAGTGCATTCCATAAGCGAGGTCCCACCACATTCATCCATCCACCCTTCATTCATTCTCCACCCATTCTGCACCCATCATCCGTCTACCCACCCTACCCCAATACTATCTATCCACCTACCAACCTACCCATCCATCCACCCACCCACCCACCTTTCATCCATCACTTAACTTTCACCCATCATTCATCCACCCAACCACAATGTACTCATCACAACCCATCCACCCGCCCAGAACAATTGGTCCGTCCATCCTCCACACACACCCACTGACCAGTGTCCATCCTCTCAGCGAGGATGCCGATGGCCTGCCTCTTGGTGCCGTAGATGGCCTTGTAGCCAGCAATGAAGGACAGGTATGACTTGGGTGTGACGTGGGTCTGTCGGCGGTACCGCTGGAAGTACTCTGTGCACATCTCTGCCACCATGTCCTGGAACAAACACACATGACAGGCTGTGTACACATGTGACAGGCAGTGAACACACATGACAGGCAATGTATACACATGTGACAGGCAGTGTACATGTATGACAGGCTGTGTACACATATGACAGAGAGTATACACATGTGACAGGCAGTGAAAACGTGACAGACAGTGTACACAAATGTGACAAGCAGTGTACTTGTGTGACATACAGTGTACACACATGATGCAATGTATACATGTAACAAACCGTTTACACATATGACATATAGTGTACATGTGTAACATATAGTGTACTCATGTGACAGACAGTGTACACACATGTAACATGCAATGTACACTTGTAACATGTAGTGTACACATGTGACATGTAGTGTACACATGTGACATGTAGTGTATTTATATATCAGGCAATGTACACATGTAACAGGCAATGTACACATATGACAGATAGTGTACAAACGATAGGTTGTATACACATACGACAGTCCATGTACACATATGACAAGCCATGTACGCATGTGACAGACAGTGTACATGTGACAAGTCTTGCACACACATACCAGGTAGTTTACTCAAATTGTGCTAGATGGTAGCACACACAGTATACTCATGAGCACGCACACACATCATATCCTAAACCATTATTTCTAGTTAATTCATTTGTAAACAATTTACAGACATCCAGCCGCCTCCTGATGACATAGAAGAACACAATCATAGAATTCACTCCTATAATGTTATTATGTGTAACTATCAAGACCCAGTCATTGGACAGTCTCAGTCACTGGTCAGTCTCGGCTACCTGGAAGACACCCATGGTGTTGACTACGGCCGTCTTGACCAATGGGGTGCAGACAAGGTCATAGCTGGACAGGAAGTGGTGAGCCACAGCCACCAAGGCGTCCTTCGGCCAGCGCTGGAACCAGTCCATGGTGCAGCCCGTAATGAGGGCGGGGAACTTGAGAGAACGACTGCGGAACTTCTCTCCCACCTGTTGGGAAGAAAATACATTAATATTAAACTTAAGAACTTTTTATTTAAATTAATACACACATTCTGCTTGTCCAATCACACACGACAACAGAATTTGCCACTGGACAAGTGAAACTGTTACTACTTGTTGTCTGTGGGACGAGTTGGTTAGGCTGTAGGGCAGCAATGTTCTTCTCAGGTAAACCTACAAAGCGTAGCATTCACTGCCTTTGACAGAGTTACCAGCACACATTATTCAACCGTAAGTATTGTTAGTTGCTTACAGATAAGTAGGTTTTGAAATGTAGTGACAAGTGAATTGTTGTATGGACAAGCTAAATTTGTCTACATGTCCTCGGGACAAGTAAAACGTTTGACGAACTTCAAGCCCTGATATATATGCATAGTAAAATACAACATTTACAGTAACATATTTGTTTTTATAAAAAAAAATTAATATAAAAAGAAATTGTTATAATAAGCACTTCTTTTTATTAAAATACTTAAATTAATTTTTAAAATATATACTGCTAAATATCAATGGCGCTTTACGAAGTAAAATTATTCCAAGTAGGTAGACATATTTTTAATAAAAAAACCCTGCTAAAAACAAAAATAAAAGAATAAATGCACAGTTATTACAAATGTTCTTCATGGAATATATAAACACAATAACACTTTAAAAAAAAAAACTCTCTGAACCAGCACATATACATACGATTAATTGCTATGGTAGAATTGTGGATAATTTTCCGAAAACGTTAATTGCTTGGGTTCAGTCTCCTATAATTTCGCAATACATTCACTATAACCGATGTCAGTTGTGCCATTGTGAAACGAAAATGTTGCGCTTTAATGACACACCATCAAAGTGTAATGTCTACTGTTGTGACACATCATATACAATAACAACGAGATCGTACCGGTGAGAAGCAGAGTGCAACATGCAGGTTTTTCTTCACCCGGTCAAGGTAGTACTCATACATGTTCTCATTGGTTGGTGGTCGTCGTGGAAACTCCTTCTTCATCACGGGAATTAGCTCCTGCATGATCTCGTCCATCTCGTCCCTCGGGAACAAGTTGGACACCTGGTGTAAAATAGTTCATACCAAATAAATTTCTCGTGGACAGATTGGATACCTGGTGAGGAATCAACATCAACATCTGGTAGAATTTCACACTGACATACAACATTTATGCACTTTACACCTTAATGTCTATATGACATATGTATGACATACAGGCATTTTACACACCACATTTTTTGCGTACAAAAAACATATTATCATACTGAGTAGGTCTATATGCTCCATACAGACCTACAGTATACAGTTGTAATGTGCTGTGTTAATTTTTTTATTTCACCCCTGAGAAATCAACCCAGAATTTCAACAACATATATGATGGAATTTTAAGATGTGACGATTTTTGATGGCCTAACACACCTTCTATCAGGCAACAAGTTATGTCAAAGACATGTAAATTCTAATTCAGATTATCAGATTTGACAAAAATGAATCCTAGGCAATTAATCTGGCCTAATTCACACTTACATCTTGTGTTAAGGGTGGGGGTGGGGCCTCTGACTAGAGGCCTGTGGGGTATATCATTGCCCCCACCTTTGCTACTTTTACATTGTCATTTGATAATTGTTTACCTAAGCTATGAGCATCATTGTATAGGCAGTTAGCAGCTATGCATATATGTTGTATTTTCCTGTTGAAAATCTGGCTGCTAACCTGTTACATTATCATGGTTTTATATTTTGTTAGTACAATTATTAAATGACCTTTATCGACAATTACTCTTTGTGTGTTCTGTAGCAAACTAGCTCAGGGTTCTGCCAGTATGTATTATATTCACATTGAACATCAGCAGGGGATAAATTAAATTACTGCATTGCATAGAACTAGAATTTTACAGAGTAGAAGGTATACAAGACACACCTCTCCTGAACTGAGAACATTGTTCATGTACTCGAGGAAACCCTCGTCTTTGACTTCGTTGTCTGTGAAGAGGAAGGTGATGCCTTTGCCCTGGCCACCCGCGGTGCGGTACAAGATCTTCAAGTCTTCCATCAGATTGGACACGTTGTATGACCTGGAGAGAAAATATTATATAGTTCAATCCTATTTACCCCTCAAGCCTATATCCTACATACCTATTCAGTCTGTCCTATTTACCACAGAGGCAATCCAACTTCTCCATATCATATAAAATAGCAAAATGAGACAAAACGAATACTCCCTGTAACTGATGGTTGGCAAGAAAACACTAACCTGGACAATGTGATCTGGAATGATGTGTATCCGGCTATGTAGGATGCGAGTCTGGTAAGAGATTGCTTCCCTGAACCTCCAACTCCCACAAGGAGGCAGTGACCTTTCGAGGTACGGATGATTCGGGAGATCTTGACCAGGTTAGTCATGGCGTCCTACAGATGGGGTCAGAGGTCAACAGTAAGGATTAAGGCTGAACTGAATAAATAAAACAAAACAACAGCTCATCATCAGTAACTAATTTAACTACTTGAAGCAAATGTACAATATGTATACTATAGAAATATTCTCAAACAACAAAGTTATTATCTGATTAAAGATGAAATAATTCATTATAGTAACCAGCAAAATAAAAAATATAATTTTCTTAAAAAATGCAATCCTGTCCTCACCATAAAATGGATTTCAAAACAATGAACCACACAGACATTATCTAACTATTGTAGTCTTAATTTGGTTAAAGTAACAAACATGGTTTTCCTCATTGTTGGGTTCATATACTTGACCTTCAAAACTGACCTTGAAAAAGACGAGATCCATCTTTCCACTTCGCACGGTTTCATTGTACATGTCTTGGTAGAACTTGAGTTTGGTCGAGAGTTGATCGAGAGATTCAATTGGCTCATAGATCTTCGGTGCATCAAGGTCTGCGTCCTCTGGTTCGTCCCCTAGATGACACAGTAACAATGTAAACATTTTATAAGTGATCTTACATAACAAAATTAATCTATGATTAGTAAGTTGTATTACACTATTATATATATTTATCGCATTCCTACATTAATATAAATTGTCCTCCATATATTTTAAAGTATGTTTTATCCGTTAGTAATTTAAGAAAACCGAGTTTCTGCTCACATATTCTAAATTATATATCTAATAAGTCATTAACAATTACAGAAGAGATGTCAACAAGGACAATTACATATACAACACAGAAAGCAGCTCATAAAGTGGCAAAGCTTCTATGACTTCTAATAACAAATATACATCATTACCCCACACTACACCACACCAGTAGCTACACAAAACTTTACAAAACAGATACATAAAAGTCAACAGAAATAAAACAAACGGCACATAATAATAATTATGCTATAACTGGGGAGGAAGGACAAGGTCATATGACAGAGATGGTGTCTCCTGATATCAAGTAGATGGCGCTGTGATCAGCAATCCCACAATGCACTTGTTTGATAGCCACCAAACTGGTTCAATTTGGTAATTTAATTAGATATAATAAGCAAAGTAACAGTGGGCTATAAACTGGCAATTTTATGATTATATAGTATATATGATATATATATATATATATATATATATATATATATATATATATATATATATATATGATATATATACTCATGTATAAAATTGCCAGTTTATAGCCCACTGTTACTTTGCTTATTATATCTAATTAAATTACCAAATTGAACCAGTTTGGTGGCTATCAAACATATATTATTAGTATAATATATATATATATATATATATATATATATATATATACATATATATATATATACATATATATATATATATATATATATATATATATATTGATTTTTATATATATGAATTCATTTAAAAATGCATTTATTAAGATTTATTTTCAACACTAATATCTAACAAAACAATAACTGAAATATAACAGAAAACGAACTAAAACATTAACAGACATTGCTATCATTGCCAGAACTTACGCTTCACTTCCTTCAGGATGGCTGAGGAAGGTGGAATAAAACATCCAAGTACAATTATTTCCTTATTATGGCATGAGTAATTAACGTTAACTTGTAAACTATTTGCTAACTGGAAACTTACTCTAAGCGATTTTACATGCAAATGACTTTGCAAAAATGATGAAGTCACGGATATATTACTACAACTGTATATTTCTTTCTAAGTGTATGCTATTTTATAATAACATATTACTAAATTGTTATAATTCCTATAATATATATTTATAACTTCATAAAACTGATCAGGTGCAACAGGTAAATATGACTTGGAGGATAGAAATTAAAGGTACATATTTTAAGAGCCCATACCCGTGATTTCAGGAGCGTCACGCAAAAAGTCAACGAAGTATGGCTCTGCGGCCATGGCGGTCGCTAGCGCTGAGCCACAGTTCTCTTCCGCCACCTGGTAAATTTAACGCAATGCAGAAAGTGTTATAAAATGATAATAATAATGATAACTATACAATATATTTGCAATTTTGAAAATTTTGAACATCAGTGTCTTGTGAGCATATTACGAAAACAAGCAATCCATTGATAAGATAATAATATGCACATAAAATTTAGTGGTAACTTGTTAATCCAGATATTTCATACCAATGTATGTTAAATAGTTTTCTGGATAAACGAATCATGCAGAAAAATATTTTGCAGCAATTGTTTTAACAGTGCATAAAGCAAATTTGTGTACTGGAGCGACTTAAACTGATCATGTTATCCCAGTTATTGAATTTTTTTTATGCTGTATACATATTCATAGAACACTAAAAACATACATTTGAAGAAAACAAATATTGGTGCTCAAGTTACCAAAAAAGGTTTGTGACTTTGAGGTCGCAATTGTTTGTCTCCAATTGATTTATTTAGATATATCAGGGAGTAGTCAGTTTGTGACATGAGAGTTACACTGTGCAATGAAGTATTAAAGTCCTCATAATAACTATCATACAAATGTAAATTATACATAAATTAAATGCGCGAATGTTATAATATGTCACACAAACAGAATGTGAACATCACCTGACGTCACCTACTATACTAGATAACTAGATAAGTCAAGATAACTAGATAAGTCGTCACTGGCTAACAGATGAAACGTACTGTTTGAATGGCTTTCTCGAACCATTCCTTGTCCTCAAATGTGATGAAGCGGTCAGCGATGACTCGACTGCACTCATGTTTCCACAAAGCCATCAGCACGTCGGTTGTGTTGATGATCTCAGCGGTTCCCACCAGTAGACCCTGCCAGATTCGGCTGAGATCTCGCAAGTTGAAGACGTAGTGGAACTTTGTTGGTGTCGGCAGCATCTTGTTCTTCACCCGTTGCCATAGGGTACGGGTGGCTGGGACCAGCATCTCAATCACCTGACACACTTCTTCTGGGAAGCCTCGATCCTGTATGGCGAGAAACAATCATCTTGTGTCAACTGTTTTTACTGACTGTGTGTCACCGTTCCTGGCTACACTTTATGGTTTTGTATGTTGTGGCTCTTCCCTTGGATTAGCGAGGATATAAGCATTATAGAAATGTTGCTGTTACTATTATTATTTATTTCCAAAAGGAAAACATAAATAAAGACACAATACTGTACAATGACATAATATTAATAATAAAGTTTTTATATAGCGCTAATTCCTGCATGGTGGATCGATGCGCTGCACGAGAAATATACTAAATGTATATTGATAAGTAGAAATGTAAATTATATAAATTAATATAAATCATATTAATTTTTGGTTTTAAGATGCACTAGTAAACCTTTGTATGTAAATTATATAAATAAATTTAAAATAAATTAAACACTGCTTTTAAGATGTATAGTACTAAAACTTGGTATGTAAATTTGAACTGTTGAACTAATATTTTTTCGTTACAGTTCAATAATTTAGGATAAAACCAAAAAGGGAAAGTATTGCTTTGTTATCGTTTCCTTGCACAATTTTTTCAAATATTATTGGAATGGCTTAGTCTGTTAATTAAAGCACAATATCCTCTGACATATAACAGCAGCATTGTTATCCAAAAACAATCACACAGACTGTTAGTTTAATTAAACATAGTCTCAATGAATTAGATATATATTCTTACTAGTTGACATAAGTCACTGTTTTTGTATTTTTTTATGTGAGAGAGACCTATTTTATTAACATTTATCAATTACACAAATATGCTAATTTACTGTATAACCATATGTCTTGTGACAACATATTTCTTATTCAGAATTTTACTTACCGGAATGAA
>JAODUO010000707.1:112500-117500 GCA_025642075.2 Ridgeia piscesae
GTGTGTTGTCAACGTTGGGCACAAGGATCATGAGATAATCGGGGATGGTGTCTGTCGAGTACTGATACGCTGGCACCTGAATCAGACAAACAGCAAGGAGTGATAAAATGTTGACGCAATACTGTGCACTGAATACGGTAATCTGTGTATTTAATTACAATTATTAATTTATTTTGCAGTCTTATTCATTTAGATCCAGTATTGTCATACTATTATCATAATTAACTGGAAAAATATGAGAGGGAAAGAACAAGATATATTATGTATTAATGGTCATGTTATGCATTGACTCTTTGCAATCATTATGTCTTACATTCCGAACGATTGACTTACCCGAAAACGGTAAGAATCTTGATACAAGTGAGATATTTTGATGAGACAGAAGTTTCATTATGTATTCAGTATTGATTCAGTCAAAGTTTGAAAGTTTGGTGCCCGAGGTCCAATTAAGCCATCTAGTAAAAACATTTTAACATACAAACATATGCAACCTCGATTATAGTCAGGTGTTATGTTTGGCTATGTATGCAGCAAAACATTTTCCTCGGGAGGGAAAACTCTCACCCGCATCTTCCAGTGCTCCCAAGTCCCGTTGTTACCGACGACGTACTCATACATTGTGTCGTCACCTTCACATTCAGGGAGAGGAAGCTTACTCTCGTGGCCTCGCAGGAACTCCTCCAGCTGGGAGACAGACAAGTAATGCACCTTACATCATTATTCTATTGACCTCCCACATTAGGGTTCAGCCCACGTCGGGGTTCATCCCAAGTCCGGGTTCATCCCACGCCCGGATTCATCCCATGTCGGGGTTCATCCCACGTCGGGATTCATCCCACGTTAGAGTTTATCCCATGTTAGGGTTCATCCCACGTCAGGATTCATCCCACGTTAGAGTTTATCCCATGTTAGGGTTCATCACACGGCAGGGTTCATTTGATCCCACATCAGGGTTCATCCCACTTCGGGGTTCATCCCACGTCACGGTTCACCCCACGTCAGGGTTGATCCCACATCGGGGTTTGTCCCACATCCGGATTCATCCCACGTTGGGGTTCATCCCATGACAGGATCCATCCCATGTTAGGGTTCATCCCACATTATGGTTCATCCCATGTCAGGGTTCATTCCCCAAGATGGTTCATACATCTGAGTAATAACGAAGTTCCACAACATTTCCACACTAGTTAAAAAACACACCAAAACCAACTTACATTATTGATTATCATAAACATCATTCCTACATGGACACATGACGGATGGGACACATGACGGATGGGACACATGATGGATGGGACACATGACGGATGGGACACATCACTGTGTGTACTTTGTCTGAGGTGGAGAACATTGTTCATGTTCCCAGGGTCATATCTTTCAAACTACGAACATTGTTACATCAATAAAATAAAAACGGTTGCACTGATCAATCTCAAAGTGAATAAACACTGCGATTGTCAACAGATAAGTGATACACCAGGGAGTTATGATGGATAGGCAAGGTTATAAACGTATGTCTTTAAATTACGGCGGAATTTGGCAATCAGTTTTTTATGTTAAATAACATGTAAAAATGTAGGTATAGATTTCTTCCTTTTATGTTACACCTGGTCATGGTGGTTATATCCAACACAAACCTTCTTCCTGTCGTCAATCTCCAGGAGAGCTCCAACGGAGAACATGATGGCAAACAGAATCAGCTTCTGCATGTGGACAGTGGAGATGTCCTTGCCCTCATCCCCCGGGGGGATTAACCCCTCCAATAGGTCAATGGCCTGTCTGATGTACATGCACTCCAGCATCTGACAAGGGGGGACAAAGTCAACAATGCCATATAAGGTCAAGCATCTATTAATAGCTGGCTGTCGCTACAGAAGCAATTGAGTTATCCGTCTTGTGACAGCATCATATAGCATATAATGGCCGACTGATGCTGAAAAATATAATGATGTAACAGCATATAAAACTACTCTATCATCTTGATACAGATCTTGTTAACTTGAGTTTTTATATAGATGGTATTTCTTATTTGATGACATCAGTAATTTATAACATTATTTTCAATAACCTTCACACAATCCTGAAACATTCCAAACTACCCAATAACATTAAATAAATTCAATGCTGTGACCTTCATTCGACCTCTGCACCACCTGCAGCCAATATGGGCACTGACCAGGAATGACATATAGTGGGTCCATTTGAATTATCCAAAAAGGATGTCATACTCATAACTCATAATTACCTCCATCTTAGGATTCAGGCTGTTGATGACGTATTCATGGACCATCTCCCAGACACTTTCGAAGGTTGTGAAGATGGTGTCTGCCTGATTCGGAGGCTTGTTATTCAAGGAGCCTGCAACATACATCAGGAATTGGCCATCAGGAACAATGACAAAATAATTGTAACAATTTCTCTGCATTGCAGATATTTAGACTGCATTATGCCAGTTTGGTGGCCAGATAAATGCTAGAGATACTTTGGGGCAACCAAAATAATTTCAGCACTGAGAAACAAAGTCAGAAAGGCAGGTTTGAGATTTCGAATAAATGTTTGATAAACAAATCCGTACACAAACTGATGGTTTGTATCGGTATGGAAATTTATCAAAGATGAGGAGACAACAGGCGGATGATGTACTCTCTCTGCCACACTACACGATAAAAATAAATCCCACACGAGAATTCAACGCAGACATACCTTTGAGAATGGGATTCCAGTCCATAATAGAACTGCTCATGAACACCATTCCGTTCCTCGACACCGTGGCTGGCGAAGCATTGTCAATGTTGTGCACTTCAAAGATAATCTTGCAGTTCGGCGCCATCGAAATTCGATCACCGTTTGCCAAGGTCAAGGTCTTGTTGTCATCCAGCACCGAGTTGAGATTCTCAATCCAGATGGCGTCCACTGGTCCATCAAGCACAAGCCACACGTGCTCCCCCTGCAGGCAAGAAAGTGCTAATTTATGCATACATATTGAATTCTCAGATGGAAAACTGTTTATGCAATTAAAATTTTTGCTGGTTTCATTTCAGAATTTCATGTAAAATCATACTTACCTTGTCATTACAACATGCAAGTAGGTTTGTGAAAATGTGTTACTTTGTCTCAAACCAGTCTCAACAACAAAATTACTTGTTATTTGTAACTATGCAAGTTAATATTTACCTGAGGAATTTTTATAACCTAATGTGTAAATTAAAATGTCGGAAAAATATTCTTTTTCACCGTCTATGTTACTATACTACAATACAAAAAACACATAAAAGATACAAAAACTACATTGTAACTGTTACTTGCTAACACTAGTGTTAATTCCGTCAAATCATAGTCAACACCAAACCCGTTACATGTACTTACTATCCCACTGGTGACATACGTAACTAAAGTAACTCATTTTCAAGAAGGTAAAACAAACTGAAAGAAAAAGAACCATGTCCACACCTTCTTTGTCTTATGCGTTCGTCTCCAGAGAGTCGAGAAAATACCGTCTGTCCAATCATTGGTCGCGACGTCAAGTCGACCAAACATCTGCGGGGCAGTGATGGCCTTGGGGTTCATGCGCATCTCCTTGTGAGGTCTCCCGCACTCTGTCATTGCCTTCATCAGCACGTGGATACACTTTGTCTTTCCCGCGCCACTCGGACCCAGCGTCATCATGCCGTGTCGTACGGCCTGCGTCTCGTACAGCTGGATCAACTTGAGGATCCAGGGGGAGTGGAAGACGAGGCCAAACTCTGCCACCTGGTGGGGGGTGAAGATGTTACACATCACCAGTTAGGTTGCACCTGGTACAATGACAATATCTAGAAATAATGTAATGCTGCTTTATGACTTACGTATAACATGTCAAGTGTCGAGGTATATACAAGTGGCCTGATGCTTTGATTCACGCATACGATTTTACTGACATGACTCCTGACATGACTATTACTCGTGATCTGACTGACATGACTCATGACATGACACATACTAATCTTACTGGTATGACTAACATGACTTATATCCTTGAAGATTGAACTTATACTAAATGATATCACTGACAAAACTTATGATATGACACGCTGACATGACTCACATTAATGATGGCTCATTACATGACTTATTCATATTTTGCATTATCTTACCGATAAGACTCATACTGATCGTTTTACTGATGTGACTAATTATATGACCCAGATTACTGACTCATAACAAGAGTCACTCATGACATGACTTTGTCTAATGATCATCATCTTACTGTAATGATTCTGTTGACATGACCAATGTCATGACTCCCACTAATGACCTTGTTAATATGACTCACAAGGTCATTGGCATTAACGACCTTGTTGACATAAGTACCACAAAGATGTCCCTTGCAAAATAACTGCAACAATTTAAAGTGAGAGAGCCAGCTCATAGATTTAATTTTTTCATTTAATATTACATTCTTATGACTACAACATTCACGTTGTAATCATAAGAACGTAATATTAAATGAAAAAAGTTAGTTACATTATTAAGCTGGGAACACGTTCAAATGGTAAACAAAACATCCAGTTTAAAAATAAAATTGATTGGTAATAACGCCAAGCCGAGCCTAGGTAACCACAATACCATTTGATGTTTAACTTTCTCACTTTCGAGCTGGCACCCCCCTTTACACCCCCCTTTAATGATCACTACAAATGCATACCTGGTGTTCAATGGCCGCCTCTATCTCTGGATACCCAGCCTTGTCGAGCACCATCCCTGGGAAGAGATCGTCAATGAGGGACATGAAGAGGGGCTCGTCTTCGTCCACCAGCTTTGACAGGTTCATGTCACGCAACACTCGCATCACAGTTGTTGGCTCCCCGTCCTCGGGCTTCGACCGTTTCTGAGAGCCGAGGGTTCGCAGCACAGACAGGATGTTACGCAGACCGAAATCGTAGTGCACCTAAGGTAGACGGTGAAGGGGTAAACACAGGGCAGGTAAATGTTCACTGATTTATATAGCACCATATTTATAC
>JAODUO010000707.1:120000-190000 GCA_025642075.2 Ridgeia piscesae
AATCTCCATAATGTCATGTTAATGACCTCATGACCCCGACTGACCTGTCAGTAAGTGGTGTGATGACGAGACGGTCTGTACAACCGAGGTACTCGTTCTGATAGACAAAGTCGACATCAGTGATGGATATGAGACACTTGTCTTCGTCTTCTCGGAAGTAGAAGCGAGATTGCTTCAGCCACTCGAAGTCCGTCGGTGACTTGACATGCATTTTCACCTGGTGGCAAGAAAATTGAACCATTTTCGGCATGATATTTACAAATTGATAATTTGTCAATTCTCTCAATTCTTCAAAAAATTGCTGTATTAAAAGTGTGTATTATATGTATGTGTCTTAGTGTACAGCCATATAATCATTGTGTCTTGTAAATGTATTATTACGTTCTTGATTCTTTTCTTTTTCTTCCTTAATCACAGGTACTCATTCTTTTAAAGAAGAAAGACAGAGAAACACATCATAAACAATTCATTTGCTATCACATACGACAAAAGTAAGATGACTTGAGTGACAGAAACATGCATAATATTATGCATGAAAAAGTCCATTTACAATTTATTTCGATGAAAGATCATACCAATTCATCGAAGATGTCCCTCTGGTGGACATGAATGGTAACAAGTGTCTCGAACTTCGTTCGGTCGATCTTTGTGAGTTCTGTCGTTGTGATGTCAATAAGCTGGTTGAGTAGCTCGAGAAACCTCTGATTGGCTGTAATCATGACCTTCTTGTCGACGCGGGCGTTCTGCAGTGCGAGTTCCGCCTCTCTCGACCAGAGCATCTGTATGCCCAGCAGCCCCACCTGTGGAGAAATGGGAAGTTAATCGTAATCATAATCTATATATTGATATGCTAACTTTGGATTATTGTTAAGTGTATCTCCTCCCAGGCATTCTGGTTGACACGACTCTATGTTCTGTCTCATCTCTAGTGTATTGGCCTCTCATCTACCCATTGACAAAATATTTCAAGCACACAACAACAGTATATTGACTTATGTATACTGGTGTGGGCTATATTCAGGGTACAAATCGGGTTTTTGCAGTTTTCACACAAAAAACCCAGAAATTAATTAAATTAAATCATAATTAAGCCAATTCTCACCCTCGAACACACGTGTTCAATGCCATGGAATCAAATTATGAGAAAAGTTTATATATCCGCGAAATCCAAATTTCATCAGATATGAAGGACACATTTTTGGGTCCTATCCATGCCGGGAAAATTGTTCGCATGTCACTAAAATATGCCAAGAGCATTAGGACACAAGATTTCAGAATCAAAAAGTTTGTCCTGCACCAAATTGTGCACATATTGGTAAATTTGCGATGTTATGCGTTACTGGAGGGATTTTCACCTCTCTCAAAGAATGTTTTGTAATAAATTCTCCACTGTAACGATCAAAATATAGCCTTGTTGGCAATTGTTGCCTTAAAGTTTGTTTTTCCTAGTTACTGCTAGTTCACTCCATAAATGTTTGAGAATGTGTTTTGGGAACCACAATAATCTCAATGTGCATTGGTACCTGTTCCATCTGATAGGTAGCACCACAATAGCAATTTTGAGAACTGGAAGCTCAAATATCCTAACATCCTGCTGCCTGGCTTTGATATCCACAATAATCTCAATGTGCATCAGTACCAGTTTCATACGATAAGCGGCACCACTCTATTGTATTCCAACACTATAATTTACGACAATAACAAATAACTCTCACATACCGATAATGACATTTTGGGGACTTAGTGAATTTATGCAGCCAACGGTTAAGTAAAACCTGACGGACTCTACCAACCTGAGCAGGATATGAGTTCTCAAATTCGATCAGTTTCATGCTCGGATCTTGGAGAGCGATGTAAGATATGCGAATGATGGAATGAAGAGAACTCTGTATTCCCTTCAGGAGCTCTCCCAACCAGTTCTCTACGTTGCCCTGGAACATGTATAACAAATACTTGTATAACGGCCCAACATGCATTGGTAAGATAAAACATAAAAAGAAAGCAAAAGCTTATAAACTAGGCATACACTCCTACAGTGCATATACTTTATCCCAAAATTAATATCACATATTGTTATATTACTGACTTTTATTCCAACCAAAACTTCTGAGGGATTATTTTTTCACTAAACTTTACATAACATTTATAAGATAATATGCATACTCTTGTACAATTATTGGTGTGAAGACATAATGATTTATGTACAGACATTGTTTTCGTTTACACAAAAAACAGAACTGACTGAAATTCATACAATTGTTTACGCAATATCACTAATCATGACAATTGCACCACAAACTCATTTTTACACAGATTTATTTAATTGAAATCTAATGACACATAACGTACAGTTGCTACGATGTGTTTTTCGAGGTCAACGCTCTCTCCTTCCTGTGAGTTTAGACTGACGATATGATCGTACGCCTTCTCATCAAACGACACTGTGTGCACATTGTCAAACACACTGAGAAGATGAGCCTGAAATCATTAGCAAATCACACATTTGAATGTTATCATGGTAGGTAACTTAGACTTGACCAACATTAACATGTTTTACAGTGTTGGTTTTTAAGTTGCAAAGTAATTTTTTTAACATTTTGTGATTCAAAATGATGTTTTTATAGTGTTTTTTAAATTAGGAAATGTATAAAATCTGTACAAGGCATTACAAGTCAGACAATATGATAATGTGTTGGTGGGTGTATGTTTGTTATTATTATTATAACACTGTTTTTTCCAACAGTGAATAATGTCAACTCAATGTATTGCCAAATGTGTAAATCAGCAACTCATGAATATTTTAGGGTTGGGCTTAGGCATTTGGGCCTCATTTATGCTGTAGGGAAGCATTTTTTCACACCCAGGGACCCCATTTTTTAAACCCCCATTATCCAATAAATTTATTAAATTTAATGATTAGGTATTTAACATATTTGTAATAAAATTGGCAGTGTGCCACTTACAATTACTGAACACAACCATAATTATAATGATAACTAATCAACAATTTAACTTGATGTTGATTCGTAAATGTAACAGCATTTTATTTACTTGCTACACAGTGTAGAGATTATAATAATAACATTGGAAACAAAACTCAGAGGTACATCAAAATAAAACGTTTAGTCTCAGAGTCAATTAACAATATTCCAGCTATCAACAAGGGTATTAATAAGCCAGGAACCTATGATGGCTACAAGTTTATAAAGGTTTTAAATGCCAGCAAATTGTGTAATAATTTCAATTGATCTTACCCTAAAGGAACCAGACAGGTGTATTACAAAGAACCAATGCTTCTACAGCAAACAGACAGGTGTATTACAAAGAACCAATGCTTCTACAGCAAATAGACAGGTGTATTACAAAGAACCAATGCTTCTACAGCAAACAGACAGGTGTATTACAAAGAATCAATGCTTCTACAGCAAACAGACTGTATTCAAAACCTGTTTACGAAAATAGACAGTGTTTTCAAAAAACCAATTTGCTTCCACAAACAGCAGGTTTTAAAACAGATTAAATTTTAAGAAACAGAATGATTACAAAGTCCCAAGTTCTCGAAAACGAGGGGTGTTTTTCGAAGACCCAATGCTTCTACAGCAAACTGTGAGGTGTATTACAGACATATGATCGTACGCCTTCTCATCAAACGACACTGTGTGCACATTGTCAAACACACTGAGAAGATGAGCCTGAAATCATTAGCAAATCACACATTTGAATGTTATCAGGTAGGTAACTTAGACTTGACCAACATTAACATGTTTTACAGTGTTGGTTTTTAAGTTGCAAAGTAAGTTTTTTAACATTTTGTGATTCAAAAATGATGTTTTTATAGTGTTTTTTAAATTAGGAAATGTATAAAATCTGTACAAGGCATTACAAGTCAGACAATATGATAATGTGTTGGTGGGTGTATGTTTGTTATTATTATTATAACACTGTTTTTTTCAACAGTGAATAATGTCAACTCAATGTATTGCCAAATGTGTAAATCAGCAACTCATGAATATTTTAGGGTTGGGCTTAGGCATTTGGGCCTCTTTATGCATGCAGGGAAGCCATTTTTTCACACCCAGGGACCCCATTTTTAACCAGCAGGTTATTCAAAGAAATTTATTAAATTTAATGATTAGGTATTTAACATATTTGTAATAAAATTGGCAGTGTGCCACTTACAATTACTGAACACAACCATAATTATAATGATAACTAATCAACAATTTAACTTGATGTTGATTCGTAAATGTAACAGCATTTTATTTACTTGCTACACAGTGTAGAGATTATAATAATAACATTGGAAACAAAACTCAGAGGTACATCAAAATAAAACGTTTAGTCTCAGAGTCAATTAACAATATTCCAGCTATCAACAAGGGTATTAATAAGCCAGGAACCTATGATGGCTACAAGTTTATAAAGGTTTTAAATGCCAGCAAATGGTGTAATAATTTCAATTGATCTTACCCTAAAGGAACCAGACAGGTGTATTACAAAGAACCAATGCTTCTACAGCAAACAGACAGGTGTATTACAAAGAACCAATGCTTCTACAGCAAATAGACAGGTGTATTACAAAGAACCAATGCTTCTACAGCAAACAGACAGGTGTATTACAAAGAACCAATGCTTCTACAGCAAACAGACAGGTGTATTACAAAGAATCAATGCTTCCACAGCAAAAGCCATAATTCCAAAGATAGAATTTTCTATAGGGACAACAAGTAAATCGGAACTTGATATTGAATCTGGATAAATTTTCACACATAGTAAACAATACTGAAATGTTGTGAGTTTATCCACCTAATCGCCACCGCCACGTACCTGAATAGTGTGGGAGTCACTGGCCTGCCCAAGAATCTCGAGCAACGAGGGATCCGACACGAAGAAGAATCGTGGAAAGAGAAGTCGTTTCTGCTCCAGGTATCCCGTCAGTGACTTCTGACACAGTTCCAGCTGCTCCAGACTGTGGGGGAGCAACTGGGAGAGCGTGTCGTCGCCCATACAACACTGCACCACCAGGGGGTTCTCGTGGGCCTTCTGCATGATTTTGATCCACGATTTGTCGATGTTGCTGAATCGTTTTGCCTCCTGCGGAAGTTGCTTCGCGATGTCGCCACCGACAAACACAGCCTCCAGGTAGATCCAGAGATTCTGCACCGTCATCCAATTCTCAATGATCTCCGTGGTTCCAGTCAACTTATGCACCCATTCCTGGATCTTCGCCTTGAACGGGACATTATATCTGAAGACACAAATGTCACATGTGTGATATAGTCAAACCTCGGTGATAAGTACAGCCATCTGTAACTATGACGGTAAAAAGTAAAAGTACACAATCATATAACATCAGAGCAGGAGTAGCCAAGACAACTTACTCTTTACTCTCCGGCAGACCATTTCTGGGAAGTATTCAGCTACACTGCAATTATTGCATAAAGACTATCTGTATGTAAATATCCACCACTGTCTGTATCTAACCCATGCAACAGCTGAGTACATTGCAGCAACATAGTCTGAATAAACGTGCCTAAAGTTTCAACAAAATGGTTTAAACTCTGAATTCATCGTTTGACAGTCAAATGTCTCACTTACTCAACACAAAATGTTTATTTAATAATAACAAGTGTGACATTTGGCCTGTTGCTATGGTTACCTTATTATTCAGATTTCACAGACAGAGGCCAAAGTTTGCGGGGCTGTATATTGCATGAGACACTGACCTGTTGCTTAGAAGAGCTCCGAGGACCATCAAGCTGTCTTCCATCAAGGCCACTAACTCACCAGTTGCATCACCTGAAACAAAGTAGTGAATTTTAATTCATACTATAACTTCACATGTTTATACGCACGAGTGCTTACTTTCAGTATGTTTCTTGTTAGATCCTTATGCCAAATTCATATTCCAAGAAAAGTATTACCCTTCTACAGAACTTTAAAAACGACCTTGAGCTCAGGGATGCAATAAACAAGAATCAGTAGGTCACCAGAAACTGTTGAAGATTTGTGGTGAAAATCTAATTTAAAACAAATGGCTTGCACTTTTTCTTTTGAAAACAACTATATACAAGATGACAGAACAACAAATTTATGACAGAAAGCGAATCAGTCTATCTGTAACTACCGTGCTGCCCCGCGGAATACCGACAAGACCCACAAACTCACAGGGGACAACGCGACCCTAGGACCAGCCTAGTCTAGGGATGAATAAGTAAGAGGGTTATTGTGTGCCTCAAATGTATTTTTAATTACCTGTAACTTTGTGCCCAATGTTTGACACAGCGACAGAGAAACACAATTTGCCCGTGTGAAAAGGAGGCAGATAATTCCCAGTGTTTCATTTATTAATCAATATAGTAATCTTATGGTAATAATGACAGTCAACACTCAGTATTGTCGCACTTGACAAGACAGGGTTGTTCACTACCAACCCTTGAGCAAGAGTTCTCCGCGAGTCTTGAAGTTTGCAAATGTCAATGTCTGTGCACTCCAGTCGTTGATGACTGTGTTTAACTTCGCCTCGATGTCCTTCTCCTTCACTGCTGAGATGCAGACATCCTGCAAACACACACCAGTAGAGTGCAGCACTAGTATCACGCATACATTCACTGAGGAAATGCAGTTCAACTTGCATAGAAACAGTGATCTCACTTGACCTACTATACACTTGTGAGGTTGATGTGAGCAGATCCAACAAATGACATTTTATAAAGCATGTCATTGTTTCAAAGAAATTCAAATATAAAAACCCATCATGCTCTAAAGGCGCACTGAATATTAACAAATAAAGAAACTAGTGAGGTTACATTTGTCTACATGCCATATTGAGCAAAATACACAGCCAGAACTGGGAGAAAACTGCAGGACATTGGAACATGCTAAGAAAAGTATCGTCAAAGAAAGAACAGACACAATTAAGAGGGCACCAGGAAAAAGAAAATAACATAGATAATTACAGGCACCCCTTTTCAGCTTAAATCCTCAAACACATGTTCCTGGTTCATTAAAAGGTAATAAATACTAAAAGTAGAAAACTACAATATTTTTAAATACGCATATTTTAAACTAGCTGTCAGCAATGCGAGCAAAGTGAAAGTGAAACTGAAATAAACAACCAACCTCAATATCCTCCTTGTTGGCCAACAGTGGCGCCTCCATGAGGTTACGGAGGAGGAAGTTATCCGAGTCGACATCGAATGTGTGACTCGTGATCTGGGCAATTCGTTCCCAGTGACGACTCATCATCGCCTTGTGTGACATCATCTCCAACAGTGGCACCGTCTCGTTGAAGTCATCGATCGTCTTTCGCAGTTCCTCGTACGCCTGCCACTCCTTCAGTGCCTTCGGCAACTTGCGACATCTGTGCAGCAAGAATGTAATTATTACTGTTATTTATAAACAATATTTTTTAAATATTCACATTTAAAAATATTCAAATATGTGTACAACTTGCGACATCTGTGCAGCAAGAATGTAATTATTTCTGTTATTTATAAAAAAATATTTTTAAAATATTCACATTTAAAAATATTCAAATATTTGTACAAATATTTGTTCACAAAGTGTTCCTGATGTTTTAAGAAAAATCTCATCAACCCACCATGTCAACTGGTGCGTACCAAAATTATTGTGAAACCGTAACAAAAAGCCTGCTGAAAACATGGCACATTTGCACAGTCTATTGTTTATTTTGTGGGAATTCTGGCATAAGAAGTCTTTCTTTATGGCAGAACATACGTGAACGTTTTTAAAGTGCCAACTATACGTAGGAATGAGGGAGAATGTTTCTTTTTACATGTCCAAACTGTATTTCTCTTGTAGAGGTATTTGTCAGTGTCGCACACTGACTTCATGAGCACTAAAATGACACCTAACGATGTTTTCGTACATGTGAGAAAATTCATCATTAGACGTCATTCAAGTACTGATGTAATACCCCATATTTCATTGGACGGTGGATGGTACCCACACAAACCCCTTAGATTTTGTCAACTTTGTGAACTCATTCATACTCACTTGTTCTGAAACTCCATCAGGTCGTTGTTGATCTTCTCAAGATCAATCTCGACCCAGGCGATGTCGTTGTAGCCATTAACCTTCTCCAGCACCTCATTGTAGAGGGAGTACAGCTTCTGGAGCAGGTTCAACTCCTTGCGAATTTGCTGCAGTTCCGGATACTCCGTCACCGTCAGTCCAAACAATGCCTCGCCGCCCGAGTACGTCTGGTATTTGTTCCAAAGTTCGTCAAACTTTGCCTGGAAGACGGTGAGGCGGTCAGACGCCTCGCGAGGGGATATGCCGTCAACCATTGGTCCCCTGGAAAGATGACATCATTACATGTTATTTAGACTAATTTGTTTCAACTTAATTATGTTTATTCAAATTATTTTCTGACGAAGATTTTAATCTACACCTTTACTGATGTTTATTCAGCTGTTGTGATTTTCTTTTATTAAAACAGATTATGTTGATGTATTAGCTTAATGTACAATGCAGCAAATATTAAAACAAATCATAAAATGTAATAATTATTATTATATACTTATATTTGCAGCCAGATATTTAATCATTATTTTGTGAAAATCAACAATTTCCAAAATTACAATTCTACATACTTTCATCACAATTTTATTTCTGTTACTACAGAGAATTATAAACACATATTCTGTACAGAAAGTTATGCCAAAGTTACACACATACAAAATGTACTTTAACACTTAGAACTTGTATTTACCATTTTATACAATTTTTCCCCACAAATATCTACCACTTCATCAAGCACTTTTTTATAATTCAACAAAATAATGATAACTTTCTAATTAATCTGTGACCATTAAATTAAGCAGCCATTACTTTTTTAATAATTTCTTGTTTGACACCTACAAAAATAACAGTCCACCTACTTGTCATTGTAGTCACCAGTGAACTCAAAACTGTCCTCCTTAAAGGTCTCCACCAGGTTGAGTAGGTTTGCTTTGTACTGAGGCTGAATCTCCATCAAGTTGTTCTGTACTTTTTGCACCTAGAAGAGATGACACAACACGAATGGCCGTCAAAAGGAATGCCAAACAATATCACAGAGACACACATAGTTTTGTTTTCAGAAAAATCTATCTAAATGTTACACTGGAAGATGCTTTGAGCCATCATATTTTTATTGCTATGTGGGGCCATCGTATGACCTTTGTTCGTATAGGTCACAACTCGTCCTCCGTTGCTTGACCTCTGCTCTCTTCCTGTTGTATGCACTAGTGGATGATATGGACACTTTACAATATTGCAAAAGTCTCGGGAAGAGAGAATGAAACAGGTAATACGAATTAGACACAGAAGGGAGACAGATAAGGCAACAAATACTTAGGAAGAGAACAGAACAAATCACCATATACTCCATAATATATTTTTATACACATAGAATGACCACATGAAGACCCACACACATGTACTGAATATATTTAATGAAATGAAACGTAGCGAATCTATAGTATTTGCATAAATTTGCATAATACTTGTTGTAGAACATGTTTAAAATTATAAATATTGTAACTAACTAAACTCTTTAATAAATAAAACTACAAACAAACAAATGCAAAAAAATCCATCAAAGTATGAAAATTCCCCAGTCCTTACCCTGTCGGTCAACTTGCTCCAACCGTACGAAAGCGAATCGACTCGTTCTGGATTTCCGTCATTAAATGCAAGATTGTACTTTCCCAGAAGGATGTAGGCCTCCTCAATCGGCGCAATTGTCATATCGATCTCAATCTCCTTCTCCCTGATCTCCCTAAGTGCGCCCATGTGTGACCGGATGTCGTCCAGATCCTTGACCGGCCGAGAGAGACGCTTCTCCATCTCATTGAAGAAGTCAAGCGTGTCGTCCATCTGTTTGGCACACCTTTCGTTCAGGTAGCGGCCGTACATCTGCTTCCAAGCATTTGCTTCAGCGATTAGAGCCAGTCGCAGTTTTTCCATGACAAGGAGTAGGGGACCAACCTGGTGGCTCGTCTCCATCTCCTGAATTGCTTCCTCAAGAGCCTGGGTGCGCAAGAGATGATTCAACAAATTAATACAAAACAGATTTAAAGTACGCATGGCTCCCATGAAAATGGATTTTTTAATAAAAAACTACAAAAACAGTTTTCTGACAGATTAACATAGCTTTGTATGTTTACTATCAACATTAAATTAATTCCATACATCTGAATGTTTTTTCATTACTGGAAAATACATGTTAACATCATGTAATCAAATCTATCATGCAACTTTTGATGATCCTTTTCTAAAAAATAAAAATGTTTTTATTAACTGTCTTTAGGAAACCATTGGCTAAAATAATCAACAAAGCCCTGTCCCAGATCTGTCAATTAAATTAAATTAAATTAGATAAATTTTAGGGTAAATAACCTGATGATAAATCATTCTCAGCTAGATAACATTTGCAGTTTGGACAAACAAATAGACGTGTCCTGTAGATAACAGAATTGAAACCGAAACTAGATGAATAGAAATTTCAAATGAGGGATCTTTGAAACGAGGTATGGTTGCTGCAGTCGGCACTCACGCTGTAGTATCTGAGCTGAGCCCCACATTCGGATATGAGCGGGTCACTCGCCATGAACTCTTTCACTTTCATCTCTGGCTCCTGGCAACAAGAAACAACACAACTCCTGTCACATCACTGACTCACTCACTCACTCACTCGCTGACTAGAAACAACATAAACCCTGTCACGTCACTGACTGACTGACTAGAAACAACATAAATCATGTCACATTACTGACCGACTGACTGACTGACTAGAAGCAACATAAATCCTGTCACATCACTGACTAATTGACTGGCTGAATGACTGACCCACTGACTGATTCACTGACTGATACACCGACTCATCAACCCACCCTTATTGACTGATTATCTGACTGACTTGCCGACTGATTTGTTTCTGCATTCACTGGGTGATTTGCTAATTGACTTGCTGACTGTCTAACTCACTCACTTGTTGACTGACTCATTAACTGACTCAGTGACTGACCTGCAGACTGACTCACCGACTCACCATGGTATTCAGGGCTGACCCTTCAGTGGGGAAGACACCCAGAGTTTGCCAGACTGGGTGAGTATTCCCACACCCAGGAAGTCAAGGAAGAATATTTGTTTAGAAACATTTCGGAGAGTATAGCTTTTAATCTACATCTCATAATTTTTTTGACAAATTCACGTTTTTCCACCGATTTGACCTGGAAAATAAAAACTGCAATATGGAGTTATTTTGGGTCGGATTTTCAGACTGACCTCATCCCAGAGCTCTGAGTATTTCGAGTATCCTGCGAGATGCTCCATCACTTGTGGCTTCAAGGTCGCCATGACGGAGTTGAGGTGAACAACGATCTTTATGACATCCTTGTGGTCAGCGATAACACGATGCAGAGGTTTCACAACAGTTGCGGGGTTAATTTTGATGTCATCTCCTTGTTCCTGGGCCTGAGCCTCCAGTTCCTGGCAGTTGGGAACATGCATTTGTAATCATTGAGCATATTAGGTTACCAACTTTAATTCTTTGGGTGTGATAACGTGATTTCTATTAAAAATAGTTGAATATGTTTTGTATTCTAAGTCAGGGTTTTGTGTTCACAGATGCAAGTACTATTTAATAATAATAATAATAATAATTATAATAATAATAATAATAATAACTTTATTTTGACACCATCAAATCTGGGACGGCTGTCCCGTTCACGGGTGTGTACATACATGTAAATTTGCATATACTGATTAAAATAATGGTGACAGTAATAATGATAATAATATAAAGTAATGAGACACTATGATAAAAATGTGTAAATTGCTGACGACTGAAAGTAGATATATATATATATATATATATATATATATATATATATATATATATATATATTAAAATAGTTCTCTGAGTGAATAAAGTAAAAAATACATATACAAAGACAGGTTGATGTAATAAAATAATTGTAAAATTGGTACCAATGGTGCAGTACACAAAATAAGATAATAAAACGCATTGTTCTAATTAAACATCAATATAACAAATAGCTGTATCAATAACAATTTGGCGTTGAATAACAAGAACAAGTCCAATAAAAAACAAGAAATTTAAAATTTTCATGCTGGATATGATGATGCAGTAGTAACACACCAAAAGACTTGTATACAGTAAATAAAACAATAAAAGGTTTCTACTGAAAGCCAGGTAATTGGGCAGGTGTACACGTATCCTGTTCAAAATATGGGTACAACTCATTAACATTAAATATTTAACTCAAACATCACTGATAATTTCATGGTAGACCATCAAAGTGACATTGTTGGTTGCTTCAAACAGGTTTTACAGCTATTCCATATACAAAAGAGCATTTACAAGTAAACAAAAAATCAAAGTATCAAAATAGCATGATATAGTATACAGTAAGGAACCTTTTCCATAAAATTGTATTTTATAAGTTGAATAAACATATTTTGTTAGTTATAAATATAAATGTATAATAACAAAAAACATTCCAGGAAACAATAATAATTGCACAGAAAGAAGCACGGAACTAAAACAAGAAGATGAACGAAAATGACATAACTGCCCAAGAATAGTAATGATATTTTACGATTAACATATTAGGACAAACACAAGTTTTGATGTGATATTAAAGACATCATGTTGTTTGGATAAAAAAATTCAATCAAGAGTATTAAGTCGAGTTCTTGAGACAAGGAGCCATCAATCTGGAAGAATGCTAGCCATATATTGCCCTACAGGATTTCCTAGATTGTGGTAATAATAACTATCTTTGCGCCTAAATGCTCAAAAAATCTGACAGATGTATCTAGGCAAAATCGATAACCAGTATTAAGCCAGAAGTCCCACATTGTTGTCCTGTGTGGCACAGACTGAACTAGATAATTTTACTAGAAGTTGCTGATCAAAATAGTTTCAGCAGTGAACAAAATGTGAACAATGGCATGAACTGCAAGACACGAACAACGACAATGGCACAGACGACAGCACGGACAGTTGTTAGAACGTCATTACGACATTGTCACAAACCTTGCTATGTACCGTGAAGGCTGCCAGTACCCGCTGTCAACGCATGACAGACACACAGCAATGATTAGTAGAAAAACCAACTCAACAAACACACATGTCTGATTGCGGTGCAGGCTACGTAATGGAATAACTAGTGATGATTTGTATAGCGCACATATTTGCGAAACACAACAATTGCTCCAAATTTAACAGCAAACTCAGTTTACAAAAGAACGAAGTGAGATAGCCCAGCCAGAACTCTGTGGGATCAGTTGTGACTCCGAGTGAATGACTACTCCCGGCAATGCCTAGGGAGTAGGGTTGGTGGGTGGAACCATGTATCTGTTTTGAGTGCTGAGACCAAGATGGCCACCTGATGACGTGCTGTATGTTGATTGGTTCATATTGCCACTCCGCATGGTATTACCAGTTTGAATATGATTGGCTTGATCTATTGTCCTGTCTCAGACATTAAATAAAGTGAATAACAGTATGCTTCCATTTAGCTGGGTCAATTAAAAATAACTTAAATAAATATAGAAAATTCTACAAATATTTTTAACAATTATTTTTAAACATTCATGATTTTAAAATTTTTATTACAGTTAAATGGTATTAATAAATATCACCTGAATTGAATCATTTCCAATCTGATTTGATTAAGCAGCTATTTCAAGCAGCATATTTTATTACACCAGAAACAGCTACCATGCCATCGCATCCAAATGATTTAATTGTGATTTTGTTAAGTTTCCCGATTAGTAGAAAAACCAATGCACATTTAGGAGTTTTCTTACTAAGTTTGGTGAACTCCAAAAACATGATTTATTTCCACCACAGCCTGCAGCGCTGTCTAATTAATTGTGCTACTGGGCCACTATTTCATAAGGGTGATTCCTTATAAGTTTGCAATAGCATTCAATTTATAAAGGTATCATTTGATATCAAATAAACACAATTTCTTATAACAAGGCGCAAACCAATAATGTAATCTCGTGTTAGTAATGGTAATCATTGAAGGTGTGTTCACCATGACTGACCTTAGTAACGCACTGTGTAAAATGTGTTAACGTGCTGAAAACACACTGTGGGTGGGGTGAACACATCGCAGGATAAACACACAGTGGGGTGAACGCACGGTGGGGTAAATATGTGATGGGATCAACACAGTGAGGTAATATGGGATATTCCGTGGGATATTCTTTCGAGCAGACACAGTGGGGTGTGGTTGGGTGAACTCAAAGGGGGTAAAACAGTTGGGTAGACAGGATTTCAGGCACACACTCTTCGGGTAGTCACTCTTTGGGGTGGATTAGAACAACAGCAGACAATCATTGGGGTAAACACTGTATCTAAGTAGTAAGCAGTCTTTGGGAAGACACTCTTTGAAGCAGCCACACGGTTGGGTAAAACATGGTGGTGTTGACACTCTTTCAAATGGACACCCTCTAGGGTAAATACACGGTGGGGTAAACACAAATTCAAGGTGAGACAGACACATTTTGAGAACACCTTTTGCAACAGACATACTTTGGATTAACCACTCTTTGAAATAACACACACTCTTTGGAGTAGACAGTCTTTGACGTAGACGTACAATGGAGGTAAACACAAGATGAGGTGGACACTCTTTGGTGGTAAACACTCTTTGGAACAGACAACACACACACACAGTGGGGTAAACTCATGGTGAGGTACAGACAGGAGGCATAGAGGTAGATTTGGCTGGATAAACTGCTCATGACATCATTTTTTTTCTGTTTCAGTAGTATAATTACTATTTGCTACTGGAATTAGCCGTTTACTATTAAGTATATTATAATTACTCATAGGTATCTGCATATATAAGTGTTTTATTATTTTATCGTGTCAAAAACGTATCTGGCATGCTCAACAATTTTAATTAACTCACTCATAACTACATTAATGCAATTGTACTAACAATTGTGAAACTGAAACTGAAAGTCAACTGATATCATGACCTCCAAGTCTACCTCTACACTGTGGCATATGAATACACTGCAATAGGTGAGCCGCAGCACACAGTGTTTGCCGTATACCTACCTTTTGCTGTTGTTTCTTCTACAGCAAGAAAAATAGTTTGTACTTTCTATTCAAAACCAATTTAAATTCTGATCCTGCTGCAAAAAAAGTCTACCTGGACTCACAAAGATTCATAACTATGTTTTGTATACATAAATTAATAATGTATTATTTTACAAAGCAATGAAATGCTGGATAAATAACGTTCACAGTAGAACCTCTCAAAAGTGTTCACCAAAGTGTCTGGTATAAAATCGGTTGAATAATGCGATTTACACAGTATGGCCATATTGAAGGGGTGGTCTGATTACAGAGGGTGGTCAGCTATACAGATGTGCTATTCTGGTACAATTGATACATGATGCAATCAGCAATGGTGTTTATGTTATTGTTATTACTGATGTTACTTAATATAAAAATAAAAACATTACATTCGGTATGAATTAATTACCTGTAAAGAACTGCAATAATTGATATTTATCTTAAAGCGAACAGTGCTCAATTCTTAGGGATTGTTAGCCATTTCATATTGTTGCAACTGGCTGTTTAGTTTGGCACAGGTGACAGCTGTCCACTACACAAAATATGTTTAATGAAGCTTCTAGTAGAAAAATCAAACAGATTGTTTTTTTCAAGAGGTGGTTAATTCTAAGAGGTGGTTATTTCCAAGATGGGATCTTTTCAAAGAGGTGGTCATTTCCAAGAGGTGGTCACATTGAGAAGTTCTACTGTATACAAGCTCACTGTCACTTGTTTGGTGTTATCGCAGATCTAAGCGCAAGCAGCTAATGGGGTAATGTGCAGCTGGCTATAAGCATCTGGTCCAATCGCAGCTGACGGCCATGACATTCAAGAGAAATACATGCTCCCTACTACACATTTCTGAACAAAATTCTGAAATTTCTAAACTGACAATTCCATTTTGTTTCAGTGGTGTTTCTGCCTAACTGCATTTGGATTTAGCAATCCGTGTATCTCAAATATAACGTGCTTCCTAATCTCAATCACGAATACACGGAATTACGTCATGTATGAATTAAGTAAGACATTATTTCACACTGACTTTTTCATCCAGGTTGATAAAATCTAGTTTATTAAAAGTATGACTTATATGATGACTAATGATTTAATATATAAATATTAATGAAGGAATTCTCAGTGATTAACACATATAAAATTCACCGAAAATATAAGGATACTCATATTAAAAAATTTCTTAAACTGGCACAAGGCAGTCAAAATATGAAATGAAACGTATAATGGGGATGAGTTTACAGTGTGTACAATTTTGGATGACACTGTTTTATAATTTATCAAAATGGTACTATGAAGTCAAAACAAATATAATATATATAATTGTGTGTGAGTTTGTTGGGAGCGCAATTTCTTATAACACAATTTGTTAATTTTCAAAATACCACCAGGGAGTCAACATTTCAAGTAAAATATGAACTGTTTTATGGAGAGTACAATTTCTTACGCCACTGTTTTATAATTTTTCATAATGACACCATGTAGTACAATTGTCAATAAAACATGTAGTAGGGAGCAAGACTAAAGGGAGTACAATTTCTTGTGACACCAAACCATCATCTTCATGTCAAGACAGTGGACATACCTTGTGCTGTTGTTTCTGCTGGTTGGTGAGGTGTTTCCACTGGGGAATGCCCTCAAACATCTTCAGGATCACCTGGACTGCTTTGTTAAGGGACATCTGGATCTCTTCGGGACTTGGCTTCAGCACCACCTGGGGGATCGAAAGGACAACGTCGGCCTTGAACAGCGGCGTCTGCTCATTGGCCATGTCCTTCAGCGAGTAGCGATTGGTGAGCTGCACGCGACGCTTGATCGCATCCAGGGACATGCGGGTGCCTGGCGAGAGAAAACATCGCAATGGTATGTAAATGTGTGTAAATACTGCCAAACCTCACTCGAAGGTCACCTCTATAATACAGCCACTTCGCAATTAAGGTCACCATGGTCATAGGATAGTCCGAAAGCATTTCTGTAACACCAATGTGTAGGGAATCAGGCTCACTAATACAGTCACATTGCCATTCAGGTCACTTTTGCGTAATTCCTAGGATGGCCTTAGTTGCAAAGTCCGAACATTCTTTATGCGGTGAATGTGTTTAGAAGCAAAAAAATGATATGTAAAAATATGAGAATGGATAAGGTGAGAATGACAACAAACTGCATGTAAACAAAGGAGGACAGGAGGAGACGAAGAAAACTGTAACCATGACGACGCAAGAGATCTCTAAAACAAACAGCGGAGATTAGAAGGAAATTGCAGAATATAAGGATAGGTGCCCACATCTCACAAGGAATGGGAATAGAGGCAGTGCGTCAGACACACTCAGATGTCCCGCATCGATGCACGCTTACATTTGATGAGGGCATCTGTGTTCTTCTGTGTGAAGCAGTTGAGTACGAGGGTGTAGGCGTCAGGTTCATTGTTCGGGTTCTCCTCAGGCTCAGGGATCATGTCTTTGAGTTCTGCCTCTGTCAGAGGGGACTTGAGCATGTCAACGAGCTGGGTGACGGCCTCCTCAACTGCCTTGCTCGACCTGTAGGCAGACGGGCAGGTTATAAACATTATCCCTGTTATGAATTGTTAAAAACTTTCAGTGTGGATATAATAATAATATAATGATTCAGTTACATACACAGACGTACATAAATAAAACATGTTTTGACACTAATTATTCACGGAAACTTACTTTAGTATATTTAGCCAAACAAGTTTGCCATTTTGCCAAAAGTTTGATATTCTGTGGATGTACAGATGTCCCTATGGCTGTGATGTCAGATGAAGAAGAAACATTCCATCCTCCTAATGTCTTATTTTTCACACACTGTGTTAACTCGGTATTATGTCTACCTCATACACAATGTATTTGATTTATTTTAGTTATTTCATTTATCCCCTCCCCTCCTCTCCTCTCCCTCCCCTCCCCTCCCCTCCCCTCCCTCCCCTCCCCTCCCCTCCCTCCCTCCCTCCCCCTCCACTCCACTCCACTCCACTCCACTCCACTCCACTCCACTCCACTCCACTCCACTCCACTCCATTCCATTCCATTTCATTTATTTACAAGAACAAACATACTTGGTGAGTATATTGCATGCGTTGGTACACGTCTCCTCTGTTAGACGCATAAACGTGTCGACAGTGACGGCGTCGTCCTCGGGCAATGTACACAGCGGTGTCATTGACATGTCCTCCAACACTTCCTCGATGCGACTGTCGAGAATGTCCTTCGATCGTTTCAGGAGGATCTCCATCTCGCCGAGTTTTACGTAGACGTTTTCCATGTCTGCAAACCAACAAGGTTTTATGACCGTTAGCAAGAAAAGACTTATTAAGAAATCAATATTAATGCTAATAATGGCTAAGTATTAATCTTAAAGAAATAAGAAAGTGGCTTATATGACCTTTTGCAGTGATAAATCAAAACTGGCCAATAATGGTTGTGATTTTTTTAATTAATTTACTGATTTACCTTTTTTATTTAAATGTTTTTATTAATGCAATTTATTATAATATTTAGAAAATATTATAATTATTTTTATGATATGTATTTTTATAATTACAACTGAATTACAAATTTCTTATTTATTTATTACTATTATTTTATTATACATTTATATACAGGGTGCACGATACTGCTAGCCAGCTGGTAGTCCGTCATTATAAACAACTAGTCCTGCGTATGTTTTTACTATGTACAAGGACTGCCCTTACTAGTCCGAGCTCTAAAAAAAACTACTCGTCCCGGATGATCGGACCGGCCTTATTTCGCACACACACTATATATATATATATATATATATATATTTCTTATCTAAAGTTTTATTGTATGCATGTATGTAAGAGTGTTGGGTGATGATGCCCCATTGAAAATCATGATATACCACGTGACATGGTTACGATCAGGAAATAAAGCTAGTATTACTACTATTACTACTATTACTACTATTACTACTATTACTGATGTGAATGGCTTCAACTTATACCACTGAAAAATGCAAATTTCCGAAGATGGTCAAGACTGGCAGAAATGTACAGTGGGGAAAACTAGCCTGCTACCAAGTTACCCCCATCAAAGGGGGTTTTCAACAATTAGTTTGTCAGTCTTTCAGTGTGGGTCACTTACAGGACTGGACAGTCAGTGATGTCCAGCTGAGTCGCGTGTGTCCAGGCTTGATGGCGTCGTCCACACGGTCTATGTATGGCTTCAACATGGGGAGCAGGACCACAGGGATGTTGGCCACCATCTTCTCATAGTCCCGGATCATCTCCTGCAGCCTGCAACGACACCACTTGTCAAGTAACAAGGTTCATAATGGTGTAACAACAAAATAGTATCTATTAAATAATAAGTTTTTTGAAAGTACATACAACAAATGAATTTTTTAAACAGGATCCTTCAAGGTATATTAAACAAGATATCATATATTTTTAATTACAAAGAATATAAAACGACACAATCTTGAGGTAAATAAATATTACTCCAATTCCGTCACTTATGATCATTTATAATACAGCATCATTAAAGCCGTTACCATGAGAATCTACACAGTAGAACCAGTCTTGGGTGTCGAGAGTTGCCCAAGGGACAGGTCACCTGAGAGATGTCGCCCAAGAGAGAGGTCGCCCAAGGGACAGGTCACCTGAGAGATGTCGCCCAAGAGAGAGGATGCCCAAGGGACAGGTCACCTGAGAGATGTCACCCAAGAGAGAGGATGCCCAAGGGACAGGTCACCTGAGAGATGTCACCCAAGAGAGAGGATGCCCAAGGGACAGGTCACCTGAGAGATGTCACCCAAGAGAGAGGATGCCCAAGGGACAGGTCACCTGAGAGATGTCGTCCAAGAGAGAGGACGCCCAAGGGACAGGTCACCTGAGAGATGTCGCCCAAGAGAGAGGTCGCCCAAGGGACAGGTCACCTGAGAGATGTCGCCCAAGAGAGAGGATGCCCAAGGGACAGGTCACCTGATATATGTCACCGAAGAGAGAGGATGCCCAAGGGACAGGTCACCTGAGAGATGTCACCCAAGAGAGAGGATGCCCAAGGGACAGGTCACCTGAGAGATGTCACCCAAGAGAGAGGATGCCCAAGGGACAGGTCACCTGAGAGATGTCACCCCAGAGATAGGATGCCCAAGGGACAGGTCACCTGAGAGATGAAGAGGTCGTTGAAGAGAGACAGAGAGCTCTGATTGACTCACGATTCTCGGTCTTCTTTGATCTGGTCCATCTTATCGTTGAGAATGTCCGCAGCGTCAGGGATCTCGAGGTTCAGCTTCTTGAGGTACTTCGTCTCCGTTAGCAGCTCCAGGATCTGTGTGTCGAAGTTCACAAACAGCTCCTTAGTTGTCTCGTGCACCACGAGGAGGGAGGAATTGAGGCCCGACCGTGCGGTCTCGACGGCGCGGAACCAACCGCGGTGATACAGCATCTGAACACAGAGCAAGGGTTGTGGCATTTCACAAGTCTGTCATGAAGAGATCAAACTTCTATGTTATCTCCGAATAGTTTATATCAGACATAGTACTATAATTCATGGATGGTCAATGGTTAACAGTAATATTATATATTAAATTATTAATAAAAACATATTGATAATGAATTATTACTTTTTTCTCTCTGTCTGTATATGTATATATATATATGTGTATATATATGTGTGTGTGTGTGTGTATTATGTATATATATATATATATATATATATATATATTGTTGAGACAATTATAACAGTTCTTGTACCGTGACCATGTTATATTAACCCTTTCTCATCAAGACAATCATACTAACCTCGTATTCCATCAGCACTGCGGCCATCTTGTTGTAGTTTCGGATGACCTTCTTTCCTTCCTCCGTCTGTGAAGATGCACAAAATTATGTACAATTTGTCATTTAAGACTATTCATATCACATACAGTTCCAAATTCAGTCACAACAAAGCAAGTCATCTTGGTTATTAAGATACAAATGCACAATTTTCTCAAATTTATATGATATGAATAGGACAGAGTAGTCAAGTGGTTAGAGTGATCATTTACAAGAACCGGGGTTTGAATCCTGGTGTCGACCTGGCAGTGGTCCAGTACAAGTTTGGTTATTGTGTCGAAAATTGGGCGATTTTGTTCATACTAAGTTGCCTGTGTAATTTGGACGAGATGCTGCAAGTTGTTTGATCCCTGTACCTTGTGTCTATGCCAGGGGAAGTAAAACTCTCAATACAGGGAAAACAAAAAAATGGTTGTATTCCCACTGAATGTGAATCTATACTCTCAATGCAGAATAATCAACAAATTATTACGGGCCTTAGCCCAAAGAACACCAATACTAATGTAAATCCAAGATCGAAAATGTGGTAGAAAGAGGGTATGCAAAAAAAAATTTTTAAATCAACCAAACAACATACATATTCAAACATACAACGTTCGTAAAATTTATATTTATAACACACAATTGAAAATAAATGTTGACTGACCAAGGATATAGACACATGAGGCAGACACAATACAGAGTTAACACAATGTGTATAAGAAATATTAAAGGGAGGATGGTAGAGAGGATGGAACTGTTTTCACTATTTAGATATCCAATGCCATTGACTTTCATAATAAATGTGTATTTGTCTTGAAGATAGATTTACCTTCAGTATGTCTGGTTTCTTCTTGAAATGTTTCATCGGCATCTCGATCTTGCGGTAGAGTTGTCGCGCCCATGCAATGCGCCCTGCCACTGGGGGAAGGTTCCGGGGAACAAACGGCTCGTTTTTCTGTTTCTGGTAGAGCTTTCGCACATCCTCAAGGTCATGGCTGTACTTTGCAATGACCTTCATGTATTTCTCCTTCAGTTCTAGCTGCGGCCCACGGATCTCCTCAAACTTCACAAGAAGTTCTATCGCTTGCTGCGTCTGATGATGTCAAAGGAGAATGTAATTGTAAGAAAATATAAGGAAATGTGTGTTTACTATATATAACCTGATGAACAATCTGATGAATCGTTGTGAAGTTTTAAACACTGATAAACTGGTTATGTGAATGTTGGGGTTTTGTAACAACAAATCACTGATCCTTGAATTTGCACATCTTTTCGTAATGTTATTGTTAAACTTAACCCATCAGCACTCACACAACTTGAATGTGAAGCCTCAGATATTTGACCTAGATTTAAAAAACATTGTTTGTGCCAGTTTTATATGCTCTAGTGCCTTTATTATTCCAATATCACAACTGTTTGTTGTATGTATTTTGTAGATAATAAAATTACCTGCACAGTGGTAACAAAACTTTTTTAAAATATGTTGACCATTTCTTGTTTGACATTAAGGCACTGCCGACTTGAAGGAAATTCCGCTCAACTGTCAGTGGCACACTTGAGTGTTACTGGGTTAACTTTAATGTGAAAATGTGCATGTGACCTTTCAACTCAATCTGATCGCTACATTAACTGACTATTGTCAACCAAATTACCATCTAGACCAAAAAACTCAAAATGTTGAGTGGAAAAGAAGTATTGCAAGTGCAACATTTTCTTCAATGTGACTTTAATCCTAATCACAGTTCTGAGATAGTTTTTAATTGTTTTAAACCTTCACTTTGTTAAAAACAAAAATTTATATTACAATAGATAAAACTCTCATATATATATATATATATATATATATATATATATATATATATATATATATATGTATATATATATATATATATATATATATATTTTATATATATATATAATATATATATTATATATATAATTTTATATATATATATATATATATATATATTATATATATATAATATAAGTATATAATCATATCATTTCTGGACCAACATTTCTGTGCTCCACTTCGTGTTTTCCATAAGTGAGAATAATATGACTTTCAACATTTTCTTTCAATTTTTAAACACATTTGATCTTGTCTTCATCTCCTAGCCCAATCAAATTTTGTGTAAAGGTATTTAGGTTGTTTTATATTTTTTAGTTGATATATTCCTGAATAAAAAGCAATCAGTTCACACAACTATATGATACTATATAGACAATAACAACCACATTGCAGAGTAATATATAAGTTGTATTAATCAGTGGAAACACGTTATCACAAATACTAAACCATCTGGTGCTTCTAGCAACAAAGAACAAGCTATTGGTCAGACATACAGACAGACATACTTACTGTGAGTGGTTTCTCAAACCAAGCATCAACGAAGCCCTGTATCTGCGCTTGAAGACCATCAAATGCATTTTTGAACTCTTCATAGTCCACATCAAACTGAAATTAAATAATAGGTTTACTACATACAAGGTGGAAAAGGTTCAGTTGAACAAACAAATATATCTTACAACTCGGCTAAAACTACACTTAGTTGGATAGCCATCATGTAACTCTGTTTGCAGATAATAAATACAAATGTAACCTGTAATTTATGTAAGACAAACCATGGTAACACATGTGGAAAATAATATGCCCTGAAGGTAATATTGTTAATACAACCCATGAAATTTATCAATCACATGACCAGTTTTCTCGAGTACAAATAAAGTTGGCAAGATCAACATAGAAATCACATTGCATGACTCCAATTTTAAAAATCACTTGATTTGAGTTTAAGGAATAAAACAAATTAAATGTTTGTTCGATAATTAGTTTAAAACAAAATTTAACAATGCATAAATGCGAAAGCATGCCAAAGTTTATATCTTGCAAACCAAATCTGAAATGAGATGTGCGAAAATTCAAGTCGATTTTAATGAATTAATGTCACAACTGGAGAAAAATGTCTGTAGCTTACTTCAGGCTTCCTGTGGTCGAGGATGTCATAACTCTTCTTCTTCGTATTCTCAACGATTGTCTTGTACTTCACGACAATGATGTCTATTCCTTCACTGCGGACATCAGCCAAACCAGAGTATGCCTCCATCGTGTTCAACATGTCCGCGATCTTCTCAAGTCGGCGGCAGAATGTGTCGAACTTGCCAAAGATATAGTTCTCACTGTGAACAGAAAATAACAACAGTTATAACGTACGGTCTTAGGTGGTGCTGGTATCTGCTGCTGGTATGACATTTGTGCCCTTTCTGAATTAATTAAAATAGTGTCTTTTAATACATGATCGCCATGCCACGCATTTGTTTATTTAATACAGATGCATCTAAACTGTCCCACTACCAACCGTGCCAGTGACTGTCACATATGTGGGACGTGGAACTATGACTTGATCTCTTGTCCAGCTGGCCCCCTTTAAACTCAACCTGCCTCTTCAGTTAAATAAAAAACAGGGATTGTTTTATAAAATACATATCGTACTGTTGCATTTATATAATGTACTGTACCTATCGCTAAATAAAAGGCACAAATTATTAAAAATTCATACTCGGAGATTTTCCTATTAAGAAATTGTGATTCTTGCTTGATGAACAATATTAATTCATAATTGTATCATTTCTCACACCAATTTTTATTAAACTAGATTATGCATAGTAATAAACTGCTTTCATAGATAAGTTTTATGATTAATATTACTCTTTTCTTAGTAATATTATTATCTTGTTATTAATTAAATTATTATTATGTACATCATGTACTACTAGAGGTAGAAATTATTCTGTAATTTTAAAGGGCGTCCAGTTGCTTCAACTAGTTTAATTATTACTAGCGTCCTGGCATTCATTATTAACACGTTCTGTGTCTGTTGTATTGTGTTGTATATATGCCAAATAAAAGTTCAAGTTCAATTACCCCGCTTGGTCAATCATCTGCCTATTTTCAAGAGAGGCAGAAGGGTATCTGAATAAGTTCCTTATTTCTGATCAAACACTTGTTTACCAGATAAAGTGTTTTGCCATTGGCTAACCCAGTGTTCTTAGTTTTTTATCAAAACCATTAGTTCTGTATGTATACACCAGTGTTTACATGTGTGTAAAACTCCTTTACTTCTGCTGCCAGTGATACAAGAGGAATGGGGCAAACAGATTTTATTCTCTTCTGAAAGATGCGGGACGACCAGAAATGCCAGGAGGCAGATTCAAACTTGAAGTCTAATGTTTCAACTGGTAAATCACCATACTGGGCAGCATAACTCATAGGTTGAAATATGCTTTGTTATTAATTAGTAAATGTTTTACCTCTCAAGAAACACAGTCTCCTTCAGCGGACAGAATTTCATGGTCAACTGTGAAATTCAGTCCGCTGAAGAAGGCTGTGAGAGTCAGCAGAAATATCTGGAGAAAAAAGTTTCTTGAGATGTAAAACATTTACTAATTAACAATGAACCAGAAACCGATCATTGCATTCGAATATGCTTTGTTATATTTACCTATCCAATCTGAACTGTCCGACAAACATTAATACAATTATGCCAAAAAAATTCAGTTGATACACATTACGCTCATTGCAACTACAGACTTATTTTTAAAATGTTCATAAAGAAATTATTTCAACCAAAATGTGATTTATTATTTAATTAAATCCAAATTGTGAAACCTCTGTATATTGCAAGACTTCGTTACCAAACCTAACAATAAATTACATTGTTTCCTTGTAGTTTATACTAAATTATTTATAGATAAATATTGCATGAACATATATGAACGATCTTACTCTGTTACTAATTAAATGAACCACCAACTTTTACACTAGCCATACAATTATTAATCACCCCACGTATGTCGATAACACTGCACTCCAACATGCTCCTTAGTCTTGACAAAGAACCACCAATTAACAAAGTAAAGTCCGAGATAATATACTCTAATATAAGGATAACAAAGTTCACGACAGATGCATTACTGAATGCTCAAAAGTCTAAGAAATAATTATTACTACATCTAGAGATGATGAGTAAAACAAAGAGTTCATGTGTTGTTGTCATAATGACTGATTGATGTGGTCGACTATCAGATCCCTACCTGAACTCGAACTGTCTCCCGTCTGGATTCTCTCTCAGCTTTTCACGCGTCTTATGAAACTGTCTCTGATACTCCTCATTCAAGCGACGACACTCAGAGATGCGGGTCAATAGCTGCTCCCTGTAAACATTGTTGACATTAATGACTGCTCCCTGAAGACATTATTAATAATGAAATAGCGACACTTAAAGGATACTATAAAACATCACTGACATTAATAACTATACTGTGTTGTTATGACTTTAACAAGATTTAACAAGATTGCCCCCTAGAGAATCAACTCTAGATGGCAGATGGACAAGGAATCCCTTTGGCTTATCGAGAGTCCAACCTATCTATCTAAATGTATCCTGCCCTTCTTAGGTATATGTCGATTTTATTTTAAATATATTAACACTATTCTGTTCCATTCATTTACTGTTCTTTGTGAAAATGAGAATTTTCTAATATCTAGTCTACACTGCTTCTTTGCTGATGTAACTCCAGGTCCACTAGTCCTTTTCCCATCCAGTACCAGGAAAAGTACCATTACCAATAGCTCTATGACAAAAAATTCCATCCATTTGACTATAAAAAAATTCAGTAGAACATTTTGTCAACATCTGAGACAGTTCACACGTAACATTGTCAAAATTTGTCAATGCATCACTATAAATGATCTGTTGCCTAGCGCTACATGTATGTCTGTCAAGCCACTAAATGTCCATAGGCAACTGGTCTTGTGATAGACAGGTAAAGTATACTCAACAACATCAATTAAAATATCTAGCATTCATGCACGTTATGCTAAGCATAACAAAGGTATAAATGTTTGCAATATCTCAATGACAACTCACCGCGGGTGGTCCCAGATCTTCGAGACGCCAGTGTTGATGTAGGCCTTGCACGTTGTGATCATCTGATTGGTTATTTTCACAAAGAGCGAAGTCATTCGCTCAGACGTGTTGTAGTAGGACGAAATGCTGTAGATCATCCGAATTGCATTCATCAGACTCGGGATGTTTTCCACTAGAGCGCCCTGTTGAAACAGATCATATTTTACAAGGTCAAATGCTGCATAATGTTGCCTCTTTCTTAGGAACAAAGTCTGCTTATCTTGCATCTTTATGGAGAGTGGCATTTGAACCATTGATCTGAATCAGTTAGTACCAGAGTTATGACTGTAGTCTCCAATAAACAGGTCTTTAAAAAATTTAACTAGCAACAAATTCCAAATAAATACGGTTTTTGCTCGTTAAACTTCCTCTCTGCCATTACCCATCCATTCAAATATTTACCTGTCCAAAATTAAGTTTGCCTATCCAAAAGACAGGTGGTCTTTATATTTAATTCATAGTAAGAATGCTGAGCTCACTGGTTGGTGCTTGATAAGTGGACCAAAGAACTTGTCGAGGGTGTACAGATACTTCACGTTGTCCTTTGCCTGGTTTGCTGCGTCCGTGATGCGTGAATCCTACAACAGATTATGGTGATTACAGGTTATTATTACCACAACAATAATGTAGATTATTGTTCTCAAACTACTCTCAATTAATATTTTAACAAACATACACTGTAAAAGTGTTCCAAGAAATTGACATGTAGTTCAGCAAAACCTGTTTTTAAATTGAACATTCACTTGTCACATTTCTATATATTTTTGTTATTGCTTTCCTCTGCAAACTTCATGTACCTGTTTGTTCAATCCCAGAACCTACCATAGTGATCCTGTGGAACTAATGTAGTCATGTATGTTAGTTTTATCATAGTAAAACATTTATCCAATTTTGATGGTTAGTTTTCAAATTATAATTGCTTTTGTAAATAATGCCAACAAAACTGAAGAAAAAATCATGCTATAATTTACCGGTCATATTGCCAAATTCTTTTCCTATGTAAAATCAACACACAATATCGAAAGATAGCACAATCCTAATCTTCTAATAAAATACCATAAAATGAATAAACGTAACGAGGTATGAATGGTGATCTGATCAACAAGATGGATGTATATCGGCGAAATGAGGATGTCGCCGACGGGTCATCTTCATTGCATTTCAACAACGAAAAGTTGCACAGACAACATGGTTGGACAATAACAAGTTCTCTGTGATTGCTGTTGACATTATTCACATTGTAGATATTGATATCCAACTCGAAATCGTTGAGAAAGGCTCTCATTAAAATCCGCCAACTGCCGCATGATGTCAGAGGTCAACTAGATGAAGGCACTTCGACATTCTTCCAAATAAACTCAATTAATTCGCAAATGATTTTTTTCACAAGATGATTACAGCACATGTTTTTATGACCTACATGGAGCTTAGGTCAGCAGTTTCAGCTGGGTTGGTAATGCATAAGAAGGATCAGATCATGGTAAATGAAAGTCCCATGAATTGTGAATTTACTGCACAGTTTTGGACAGTCTGCGCAGTAGAGTTAATAAGAAAATATGTTAAATCGATCTAAGATGTTCATCACTTTGGTATCAACAACAGACAACAAAATGTTGAGGACCAAATCAAAGACTGATTTACTCACCAGGATGCGCCACCTTGTGATTGACTTTGACTTTGCAGAGTTCAGGATGCCAACAACTGTTTTGCAACGAGGACCTTTTATCTGTTCAAGAAGTCTGGAAAATAGTGAGAAAATGTTGTCATACATATTGCAGCAGATTAAAAATAAATATAATCTTATTTATAATAACAGTACAGTAAGGTGATAACAGTCAAAAACTGCCCCAATTATCTGATACATAATGTCACATACAGTTGCCCTATTTATTTCATACACAACAATGTGATATTGGAATCCCAAATTAATTTGTGCCGAGTGCAAGCAGCACAAAGGGAATTATTAAAACGTGTCTCGTTTTGAGCAAATATAGTGAGTGACTACAGACACTGTACAAATACTAGCTTTGCTAATTAATTTAACAGATATGGTAGTAACTGTATTTAATAGATCTATATGGTAGTAACTGTACAAAACAGATATGGTAGTCACTGTATTTAATAGATCTATACGGTTGTAACTGTACATATCATAAATATATGGTAGTCACAATGAAGACTGTATTTAACAGATATGGACTAAGATACTACCTGTGTTTAACAGCTCACACATTTTCCAATTTACAACCATCTTGGTTAACCTGGAAATGCTGTGTATTGCTTACAAAACCAAATGTTTGCACAGATAAAAAATGAAATGTGATCGTAAATCACTCACTAGTGCACATGTCACGGTATTTAAACCCATTGCATTATTGATGCACGTTAGCTATTAAACATGTATGAAGTTACCAAGATGAGATGTATCACGTTGCATGATTCTCATTAACAATGACAATGCCTAATTGCCTGTGGCATATGTTGATTAGCAATATTTGGTCTTTGAAGATCACATGTGCATAAGCCTTCACGTTAGAAATAAAATAAATGCATACAATTAAAGCACGTAAAATACAGTTGAATCTTTATATAAGTTTATCAGTTTTTTCTTATTTTGCTATATATTTTGTGCAATCACAATAACGTTTATATACTAAAATAAACTGTGATTTCTTACAGGCTGTTTCTATTAAGCCTCAACAACTAAGAGGGTATCTATATTTTTATCAGTACTGTTCGGTGCAACTGATTGAAAAGCATGGCCAGGTTGTTAATGAATTATCTACACCAGTGTTACAGATCTACCTGCATTTACGCAGTCAGCATATTTACAGACACGCTGGAATATAAAACCAATAAAGAGAGCAGCAGTGCTTGCAAACTATCAATTCAAACGACTGGCATTCACCCAGTGGCAGTGGCAATAACAATCAACAATTCACAGTAAGCTCATTATCCACATAACGGCCCCATTCAACGAATCGATGCAATTACATTTCTGAGTTGTATCTATTGACTGCAACTAGGCAGCATTGAGGCATGTCCTGGCTGCTCTGCTCTGCCAATGTGACGCTTGGGTCACAAGATACAATGTGGTAGGATTAACTTGCTGTAAGTTATGTCGATAACATCCAAAGGTATGTCCAATCATTAAGTCGGATTAGCTTCATAGCTACAACCGTTAATCCTACACTGATGGGTAACTCAATCAACTCTACAACTGATTTAAACTTCACTGTCAATATGAAAATATTTTGCCAGGAAAGTCATGGCAGTAAAACAGGAATCAGGATTATGCCAAGGACATATAATTGGCAGCGTCGATCATTTTAAGTAGACCCTGGTTCACTATTCATATATGGAAAGATGCAGGAGTATTACATATTTGAGAAGAATTTATTATTGACGTACATGCAGACTGAAAGTGCCAAGTGGTGTTTTTGAGAATTCCTGTTGCAAATAATATTTTGATTTATTAGGTAGATAATTATACTTTCAATAAATAAAATAAGTAAAAAAAATTGAGATGCATAGAAATAGAAACATAATTTTTAATCAAATAATTATATATTTTTAGTAAAAAATAATCAAACTGGAAGAAAATATTAAACCAACCAACACTACTATACAATTACACATCAAGTGTGTAAATACAATGAAACACTGAGCAAAATAATGCAGGTAATTATAAATGAATTATGTATCAATATATTTAAAGTGGACTAACGTGTTGAACTTTGCCATGCGCCCTTTCCAGTATCCAAGCTCTGCCGTTGGCCCAATGTTGTCAGCCTCTCTACGGATCTGCTCTGCCTCTGTAAGGACTTGCTCGATCTGTTTCTGCCATGTTGCAAGGAGTTCCTCAAGTTTCTCAAGGATCTCGCTGTTGTTAACTGTGGTAGCAAGTAAAAAGGGTATGGGGTGAGGGATGGAAATTGGGAAACATTGGAGATATCAGTTATGTGGTTACCTGATATAGAGAGTTGATGTTTTCCTGTGTGTCAATAGGTAAACCCTGTGTCAATAGGTAAACCCTGTGTCAATAGGTAAACCCTGTGTCAATAGGTAAACCCTGTGTCAATAGGTAAACCCTGTGTCAATAGGTAAACCCTGTGTCAATAGGTAAACCCTGTGTCAATAGGTAAATGCTGTGTCAATGGGTAAACCCTGTGTCAATAGGTAAACCCTGTGTCAATAGTAAACCCTGTGTCAATATAGGTAAACCCTGTGTCAATAGGTAAACCCTGTGTCAATAGGTAAACCCTGTGTCAATAGGTAAACCCTGTGTCAATGGGTAAACCCTGTGTCAATGGTAAACCCTGGCAATGGTAACCCGTGTCAATAGGTAAACCCTGTGTCAATGGGTAAACCCTGTGTCAATAGGTAAACCCTGTGTCAATAGGTAAACCCTGTGTCAATAGGTAAACCCTGTGTCAATAGGTAAACCCTGTGTCAATAGGTAAACCCTGTGTCAATAGGTAAACCCTGTGTCAATAGGTAAACCCTGTGTCAATATAGGTAAACCCTGTGTCAATAGGTAAACCCTGTGTCAATAGGTAAACCCTGTGTCAATATGGTAAACCCTGTGTCAATGGGTAAACCCTGTGTCAATAGTAAACCCTGTGTCAATAGGTAAACCCTGTGTCAATAGGTAAACCCTGTGTCAATAGGTAAACCCTGTGTCAATAGGTAAACCCTGTGTCAATAGGTAAACCCTGTGTCAATGGTAAACCCTGTGTCAATATAGGTAAACCCTGTGTCAATAGGTAAACCCTGTGTCAATAGGTAAACCCTGTGTCAATAGGTAAACCCTGTGTCAATAGGTAAACCCTGTGTCAATAGGTAAACCCTGTGTCAATAGGTAAACCCTGTGTCAATGGGTAAACCCTGTGTCAATAGGTAAACCCTGTGTCAATAGGTAAACCCTGTGTCAATAGGTAAACCCTGTGTCAATGGTAAACCCTGTGTCAATAGGTAAACCCTGTGTCAAGTAGGTAAACCCTGTGGAAACTGGAAATGTTATGTTCTTATATCATGGCTGAGTGCCCATTTTAAGTCATTTTACAGTTATTTTGCTCTTTAAATTTCATTTCACTGTTCAACAGTGATTTTGCATAGCAAATCTGTCCACACATGACAGTCACAGCAGTCTAGATGACACATTACTGGGACACTTTCGTCACTGTGAGTGCCCTTGGTGATATGGGAATAGATTTTTGCATCATGAAACAGCTCATTAAATTTAACATCTTCTGTTTAATGATCGATTTTTCTAAGGAGTTCTTTATTTCGGGAAATGCCTTCTAGTTGGTCTAACCAAGGAAGACACAGCAGCAAACATCACCTACCAACTGTCTGGTAGTCCTGGGGCGACCTCATGCTGTGTAACATCGAGTCGTACTCCGTCTCGGCCAAGGTCACATGACCACTCATATTGTCACGAGCATCACCCAGCGATGCGACAAAAACGTCAAGTTCTTCCAGGAATTCACTGATCTTTTCCTGGGTCTGATCCAACTCGGGGCCCCAGCTCTGGAAAACACATTCCTTAAGAGTGACATGGGACGAAACGATGGAAACCACTGCTCAATAAGTTACCTTTTAAGCACTTGTCAATTTCAAATTCACAAGAAAAAGTAAGCTGCAGTCGTCTGTACCGTGAATGAAGCCTTTTTAATGTGTTTTGATTTTTTAAATAACTTCTTGGATAAACTGAAAACAATTGTTGTGTCAACGCTGCATTCAGAGTAAGCTGAATGCAACATTCTAAACAGTCTGTGGATACAGCATAAATATTGGTAGATATCTTATCAAACGCATACATTTGAGAAGAATTATTTTTAAGAAAATGGATTCTAAAAGTTACATAATTGGTTTGACTACTTGTTCACTTGACCAATTAATAAATGTGATTTAGAGGTTCGTAATAGTTACACAAGTTTTACATGGTATTAAATTATTTAGTTATATACAAAATGGCAGTCATTACTACAAAAACTGCAAAAAGTGAAATTATCTACGCATACAATAACTCTCGATTATATGCTTGCTGTATGCAATTTAAAATGGTGAAACTATCTTACAATGGTAACACAATGTGCTTGACCAAATCAGAAACAAAACATTTCACTCTGTGAATGTGTGTGGCCTTAATAGCAGACGATATATCATGGTAGTTTAAAAATGACATTCACACAGACACTCAGACACGTGTTAACACAGATGTGTTAAGACAGACACTCATACGTGTTGTGGCCATGGTTACGCACCTCTTGCTCCCTAAGGAGCGGCACAAGGACTTTTCCGATCGTCTCCTCAAAACTATGCAACATCTCACTCATAACAGGGGCTGAGTCTATGTAGCCACAGAACACCTGCTCAGCAATTGCACTCGTTGTAATCGCTTTATCTCCGAGTCGCAGGAAGTACACGCACGTTCCAACGAGAGGCTGAAACACACCAGGGGAAACAACGACATGAACAACACCAAAATAGCTGTATGTATTTTTACACCTGACAATTTACGTTATTTGTTTTTTGCAGCTTATTACTTTCCACACGTAAGAATTTTTCATCACAAATAATTAGGCTTAACCAATCAAATACAAAAATCCCTGCCTACATATTTCCATCCGGTAAGAAAACAAGACAGATATCGTGTCTTTACCTACAAATCTGAAAACAAGAAATAAGAAATAGAAATATTACGTTAAAAGTCTCTAGTGTTTCAATACACATGATAAAATACCTGCAAGGGTCGTGATATGAAGCCATTTGGAGGTTAGAATATTTTACGCACCTCATCCGTGCCTGATGTGATGAACAACTTCTTCTGAGGATTGTGGGTAATGACAGTACTTGACGCATCTGTACGTGACATCATCACGTCTCTCTGGCAATGTCACAAATAAGGAATGTCAATAAAACAACTTTAATGATAATAATTTTTATATTTTATGTCAGATTCAAAATTATATAATTTTATTATGGTACCCGAGAGCATATTAAAAATCACATTGTCTGGATTTGCTATAAAAAAAGCTTAAATTTTGAAATACAAAACACAATGGCAATATATAACTACTAAATAGAGAATATAACAATTAATAAAAAATAATAACATTGTAAAATATCACCACTTAAATTCAGATTTAAAATATTGTTGACTAGGTAAGGGTTACAAACATACTTAGGTACAGTGTGTACTCACAATTCAATTAAGAGTTCATCCCTGTTACTTTGTACAAATAACATTTTACTACTCATTTTAATTGAAACAACTGCTAATTAAAATCAAAATTATGATTAATAATTTGTCTGCACTTCTCTGCACTTGTCAATGTTCAATTTCCTACTGCCAAAATATTCTATGCTGGTCAGTGGACTATAACTGAAAGATCATTGGAGTAGCAACAATTCATCTGATATGTGTATATTATTTATAACTTCGAATCATTTGGCATAAAGTGATAACTGCACCTACTATGAACTATAAACAACGTACTAGTTGACTGTGCTGATAAGTTTTGTAGAACTGTGTTTAGAGTCCAGCATTGATTAACGAGGTACAGGCTGATACAGTAGATTTGTTTACACTTTTTGTAAATTTGTACATCCTGTACAAATTTACAAAAAGTGTAAACAAATTAACTTAATAACACATCAAGCAGCACAGAATGTAATACAAAATAAAAAAAATTATGTACCTAGTGTAGCATATGATTTTACTTTTTATAACAGTTATGTCAATGTACTTAACCTACTGATGAACAGAACTTCTACTGTAAGGAATTTGTTTTCTGACAGATACTCAAATTTGTTTTATTTGAACAATTTGTGTACTATTATTTTGCAAAGCATAATGAATGTTATTGATATACTCTGCATATAAAATAAATGTTATTATTCTTATTATTTCAACAAGTGCATGACGTTCAACTGTATATATATTATTATTATATCTTCAATCACATATGTATCTATATAATTGAACTTCATTTTATGATCACATCATTAATATAACCACCTTGTAATTAAGGTCACCTTAGGACTGTATAATTCCATAAAGGCAACAAAGTATTCTCGTGACTTTGGTCACTGTGACATGGTTCCAAATATGACCTTAGACGCAAGGTTCTGATTCACAACTTCCGATGTACAACCATGTAAAACACACAGGATATTATAGAAAAGGCTATGGATGCTGATATTCACATGAATTATATAAACTGTTAAGTCTTGTTAAGACTTCAGGTGCCCCTACTCTTCCAGGAAAGGTAATGCTCATGTACTAAAATATCAGCTGTGAATACAATGTTTTACACTACACTGTACTACAAAGTGCACTGAAGGGTACACACTAAAGGTGCCATTAATAATTTGTTAATCACAGGTGGTTGTGCAAACAAGAACTATCATATCCGACTGATTCAATGAAGGCTGTCAAGTTGATCACACCAACACAATGTGTCGCGCTTCGTTGATCATGATCAAAAAGACCTGACTCAACTAAGAACTGATTGACAACAGGTTAACAGATGCATGTTCCAGCGGCGTGAACTGAACCTGTTATCTACACTTAGTGGGACTACTTAAGTAGGCAGTATGAATGAGAAACTAATGACAACCGCAACAAAACATTACTCATGTTTACGTGGTGTAAAATAACAGTTACCAGCCTGGCTGCAGCGACATAAGTCAAACACCAGATTTGTTAAATATTACAAATAATTCCTTCTAATTTATGCTATTATTGACAAACAAATTGTATTTAGTTTTCCACATACTGTTTTATGACTGTTGTATTTTAAACATGTTATGTAATAGACAGGGCCTGTGCCATGTTTACTTTGCATGCGTATTTGTATTATCTGCAAAAAGTTTGTTTGGTAGAACTTTACTGTCCAATATAAAATATGAGAAAACAAACAAAGTAAAATATATTAGTGTGAAATTACCAATAATTAACATAGTTTATCAATAATTGAATGCATGTAGAATCACAGCAGATTAAACTTATGGTAATGATGTTGTAAAGTTGCACATGCTCCAAGACTACAGTGTCAGCCATTACCATAATGATTTATTCAAAAGATCAGGCCTAAGTGGGTAATCACTACACAAAGGTGCTAATTAATTAAGCTAATTAAGTACAGTCAAGTAAACACCTTGTTACAACATCAGAAAACACACTGAATAGTGGCATGCTAATTAACTAAGCTTGGCTACTTCATCTCAAAATTCATCTGGCAGCATTTCCTTTACTAGCGCATATCCATTTATTTCCAGGATTTTACACTTGATCCCAGATCTTTAATTCGCACAAGGTGGAGTTTATCCAGTAAAATTATAATACTTTAATGTCTTGGTTATCCAGTCTTCAGCAATACAGTTGTTTTGCAATCCACATGTTTTGTGTGGTAACCATCTTCATACCACGTATAGCAAATTAACAAGGTGTCTCACTACTTTGTATGTCATATTTATCTGACCAAAAACATTGGGCACCAAACTGTGTGGATAAACAAGATACGACTGTAAATGCACATAAATGAATTTTAAAATCAAAATAAATACATACTTAAAATGCACTCTACTAAAATAGAAATTGGACTCCATAGAAATAAGACTACCACCATCTCACAATAAAAATACAACTTACCACAGGCTCTTGGTAGAAGAACATGATTTTCCGCGGTCCCTTGACAGCAAAGAATTTATCAATCATGTCGAACTAAAACAAAAATCAATTACAATGTTATAATAGGCATAAAACCATATAATGTTTTTAAGCAAAAGTAGCCGTGTTTTATTGGCTATGCCTATACTCCGTGATAATTGTACATTTGGATAAAAACTGTCAACTGTCACGTATATGTTTTGATTTCTTAATGTAGTCTGAAAACAGCAATTGCAATTTACATGCAACACAACTTATATAATTTGTTTTATTAAAATCAAATATTTATTAGTACTAAATATTAACTATTAATGACATGAATTAATAACTTTTTGAATTAAAGAACCTAGCTAGGTATTTTGGCATGAGGAATGTGTAGCTTGATGGGAAGACATATTAGGAGGACAGCGTAGTGAGGCCAACTGATAAGGACATTGCTAGAAGATTATCATAGCGATACCAAGAGATGGTATTAAAATAACAAATGGAGTAGATGTGTGTATTCTTGAGAGGAACGGCTATTATGCAGTAGAAAACAATGGAAAGTTTCCTAATTTTTAAAAATTTAGTTTCGTATTTACCTTATCATCACTGAGGACCATATCCTCCACCGCCGCGACTTCCAGTTGAATAAAGTCTGCAATCTAAAACACAGCAGAGGAAAATTAGCATTTTGTGTAGATTTTACTTGTGAGATTAGCATATATTTATATATATATATATATATATATATATATATATATATATATATATATATATATACCTCAAAGTTTCAAACATATCAATGATGAGCATATACCCAAAAAGACAGTAATTGAGGTAATAATAATAAAACAATAACAATGTATTTATAAAGTGGCAACTATCCTGAATATAATTCTGCTGAGGTGCATAAAATACAACATTGGTAAAATATGGATAAATAAAATGTTAAAAAGTATTGTAAATTATGATAATAATAAATAAATAGATAAATCTTCTAAATATCATAATGAACGATATAAGCTTATCTACAATAAATATAAAAATAATCAATTAATAATAAAGTAAGATTAATAAGGTAATAATTCATAATATACTAAATTAACATAACACAAGTACATCTGGACTTGTACACACAAATCACCATACCAGTGCATACAAACTTATACCACCATATATCTCACAAAAACATTAAAGCATGTATTATAAGTTTATGTGTACACAGATGCCCAATCCGCATACAATGTTTACCAGAGGTAACTGACAAATGAAAAGTGTAGAATAATATGCTCAAATAAACCTCCTTCTACTTCACATTCAATGACAGCACTTAGAGATTACTGTAAATTACTTTTTGTAGATGATGAACTCTTTACAACAGAAAACATTTCCATTCTTATACTGAACATTAAGTATAAATGTGTAATGGTAATTTAAGGAGATTAACAGAAAGCATACTTACCCTGCCAATAATGTATTGATGTCTACTGTCCATCTGAAGTAATAACAAAATGTCTTTCTGTATGAAGCAGCTATAAACTAAAACTCACTTCAATTTCTCAACTGTTGTTGACAGTTTTCATTTCATTGAGAATTACTGATGGAGTTAGTAAAGTTATAAAGAAAATTTATGTTAAATAATTTTCCAATGTTACGAACACAGTCATTAATAAACACATAAATCGTCAGAGTACATGATTTGCAACAGAGAAAAACCGATGTTAACTAGTTGTATTTAATAACAGTGTTAAGAGTGTCTTTTTGCATCTTGAATATGTATCTGAAATTGTGAAATGATCATAGTAACTTTCGTTTTAACTAATTAATACCAAAGTTAATTTTATGTTCATGAACATTCAGCACTGTTCTGTAAAGCATTCCATAATGATGAGTTCCTCACCTGCATTCTGTGTTCCTCTTTGTTGGCCTTCGCCTGTTTCTGTTGTTCTTTCAAACTCTCACCTGTCAACGCCACTTTCTTTGGGGCACCCTGATGTACATAAACCAATAACAGTTTACTTATTTTATGTGGTTTGTTTATAGTAAACAAAATATAGCATCCGCTACTTCACCAAAACACCGCAAACAAAGTTTAGAAAGGTTTGACACTGCTGCTGGCCCAGTGTGTTTATTTACAAAGTTTTCAACGTTTTAAATCTGCTTAGCTATCTGAGTGTCTATTACAGCCTACATGTGATTTCCCTGGCTGTATCACGCCAGCCAGTCATACATTGGGGAACCCTTTTGATATCACAGATTAGATGTCTGACAACTTTATATGATGGGCATTGTGCTCTAAATTGTTGATAAAATCCATTCAAATGTATGCACCTTACTTCTGTAATACATAATGAGATTTTTCTGTTTAAGAAAAAAGTGTGATCTTGGATAATACCCAGTACTTCCTTTTCCTAAATTAGCCAACAATGCATATTTTGCCAGGTCTCCCTCCTTACCCTTGTTATGTCCAAATATAGTTTATCCCAAACTGAGCAAGTTGGTTTATTATCCTTTGCTGTGATTGTTAGGATCAAATGTCCACTATTCAAATATTGATGATTTATTAATCACTAGAATAGCAATGAGTATTTATTTCGCAGCACCTTACTAAATCATTATGTACATATTAATCTGTGTAAACCACAGGACTATATCCCATAAGTGCCTATTAAACAAGGTAATGGATGTCAAGACCAGCAGTCACTGTTTACAGTGGACACACTTATTTGACAGGAGACTTGAGTCTGAAGCATATATGCAATCTAGTGGTTGTCTGACCGCTGCTTTACAAGTGACAATCAAGTAGTGGACAATGTTTGCTGACCAGTCCAGGGGGTTAGCTAGAGACCAGTCTGGTTGTCTTAGACTGGCGGTTGACTGGCCTAGACAGGCAGTTACAACTTATAGGACAGATGGAATTTAGCGGGACCAGCTGACCTGACATGGCTCAAAATACTTGACCAGCACTAATGACAATCATTGAGAGAACTGTTATAAAACAAATCAAATGAATCAACATTAATTTAATTTAAAGACTGCTTGTGCAAATAACCACCACTGTATAATTATAGCCAGGTATTCATTCAGCTGAGTGAACCGGAGCAATGTAGAGTGAACGAACGTGCCCAAAGTGAACCGGAGCAATGTAGAGTGAACGAACATGCCCAAAGTTTGACATGACAGCACAACATTTGAAACCGGGTAATCTGGACTGAGAACCAATGCACAGGTTACAGGGGATGCATACAGTTGCCCAATGGACACTTGCCCAGTGGTGAAACAAAAATGGACATTTGCCCAGTGCACTTGACCACTTGACAGTTGCCCAGAGGTGAAACAAAATATGGACAGTTGCCCAGAGGTGAAATGAAAATATGGACAACAGCCCAGTGACAAACAAATTTAACAAAAAAATTAAATCATGAAATGTAATAATGAAATTGTATTTGTCACTAAGCAGGTGTTTTTGTATTTCACTACTGGGCAAGTGTCCTACATGATATAGTTACAGAGTCATTGCTCTCCACAGTGATCAGCGGGTGCATGTTTCATTAGATCTATACTTACATGGTATTTATTGATCGCCTTGGACATGCGTTTCTCCATCCGTCCACCAGGAGGTCCCTCCGCTTTCTTTTGATCTTTGCTAACTTCATCTTTATCATCCGATTCTGCCAGACCCATAAACATTGTATTACATTCACATTATTTAATCACACCCATGAACGATCAGTAGATCCGAACTATGTACTACAGAACCCAAACCTGCCGACTCAGTTTCAAGTATTTATAAGTGCTTTTATGAGGATGTGTTCACAGAATGACAAGAAATGCTATTTGATGAATACATCAAGGATAATTCTGGCTCCTATAACTGCACATTAACTTTACGACTGCCATACTTTGAATTAATTACCAAAAATAAGCTTGCTAGATTCTACGTTAGCCCACTTGTCATAGATCTGCATTTTTGTAATCTTGTTAAACCATGTTAAAAAGTCCACTTTAGCAGAAATAATTGCATGTTTGTGGTCTTTTCAACCATAGCTGGTGTTGTAACCATTGTAAAGTTAGTGTTTCATTGAATGATTAAACATTATACTATTGATGTGCTCTCAAATTACCTGTGTGTGGTGTTTATGTGATTACACCCCTTGCATATAGACAGAGGTAAATGAACCAGTTGGCAATATTAGCATCTTTTGTGAAGAATACAAACCAAGCAAAGCTCTAGAGATCCTTTGAAATAGCAGAAGTATGTGAAATAAAATCCTATAATCTGGATAATTACAAGAATTATTTTTATCGTTATCTTCCACTCTTTTTGATATTAGTTTTCTCAGTTGACAGTTTAAATTGGTATACTTTATATTTTAATCATCATGTTACGTACCAATAAACAATATGAACAGCAATTGATTGAAAGCCCCAGACACTTTATTAACATTTGCTGGGCACCCCAGTCTCAGCCACAGGCTCTGAATGTTATATTAATCATTCAACTTTTAATAACATTTTTCTTTTTACTGTTTACCTTCAAATAAACATTGCACAACACTTTTTAAATTTAAATAATTTTTTTATTTAAATAAAAAAAAATATCATTGTATTATATTTTACATCATTTAGCCTAAATGTTTGGATTTTACCCCAATTCTAATCAAGCGGAATTGCTAATTAATATACACCAGGGCTATGCACACACTTTAGAATTACCTTTTGATATAAGCGGCGGTGCGACTTCATCGTGTTCTTGATCTGGTTTCGGACTCGGCGACTTCGTCGTCTCCTTCTCCCCAGGGGGAGGGGACTCTCCTCCGCCTTCCTCCGTTACCGGGGCCTCCTCCTGGACCGGGGCTTCGGTCTCATTCGGTGCTGCTTCAACGTCCGCCATTGCTTACAGCCGTCAACAGCGTCCGCGGTCACTGTTTGTACAACACGAACTAACTAACAACAACGGCGCGCGACATTAACCAAGCGTCTGTCACTTAGTTTACTTTTCTCAAAGTAGCTCGACGCCAGTGCCCGCCAGGCGCTTCCCGCTTTCCGTGAACCGTTAATTACTGCGCGCCACGAGTAAGTTCCATACTGAAACGTACGTATATATCGCATCAATGTTGTATTTAATATATCATCGCAAAATATCGATGTATTTATGCATGAAATACTACAATTTTGCAATGAGTTCCACATAGATATGAAAACATATAAAGCTATTTAATTACGGCGCATTGATTTAAAATGCTGTACACTTCGTTACCATGACGCCTAATCAACCAGTCTGCCCTCGGCACGCAAGCGTCTCCAGTCAGACGGTAGTCAGGTTCCGTTGAACGTTGGCTGAATGGACATGTACACAATCACAATGACGTTTATTGAATAAACACGACAATGAGCAATTGTATTCCACTCGCAGCTTATTTCTTATTCACCTTTGACGATTATAGCCAAGTCAGGTACGGGCGCGTATAATTTAAGGCCATGGGCCATGCTCAAGCCATTGCATTGGCGACGCTGAGCCATGATTGAAGGCGCGGTTACGACTGAAGACGATCGCGTTAAACGAGAATAAAGTTGCGTACGATCGGGAGTCGGGTCTCAGATTATGACGCGACATAAAGTCAAACACTACATCTTTATTAAAGTAAGAAATATCATAATTATATTAATTGGTATTCCGGTATTCCTTGCATTATTCCACCATAGAATGTAGATATGCGCCGGTTATTATAATAATTATAAGCATAGGATCTATACATTAGAATCCTGCAGCTGGTCTCTAACAGTTCGTATCAATCATATGGGAATGAGAATATCACTGCTGTACATTGAGAGGCAGGGCGAACCCTGGTAGGGCGGGGGAGTGCAAAACCTTCCGTTGCTACTGCCATGCACCGACACGAAATAGATATTGGGTGGACTGAGCCGGAGCTTCAGCACAACAGCTAGTATACCGAAAGGTGTTGTAAAACCAAAAAAAATCCAACCGCCTCATTTAGACTCAACAAAAGGACCTTAATTGCAAGACACACGATAAGGGGACACATTCCAAAGATCTAGGGGGCACGTACCCCAGGCCGGAACCTGTCTATGTTCTCAGTCACTATTCGAAAGCACGTGACTATCAATCGAAATAATCTGGGTTCTAATACTTTATGTTGAACCTTGGGCAATTAAGTTCGTCTTCGAACAATGACTGCCGTATCGTTGATATTCTTTGTGGAGCAGCATATATGTCCGTGGTGACCACGTTTGATACAATATATCTATTTCGGGTAACTGCTGCGCTAGCCCACCTCGGAGACGCGGGAATGACAATTTCATATAATTTACGTCGCCGAGGCGCAAACAAATTGCCATGTTGTACGCATGAGGTACGCAGCCATGCATATATCTGCCCCCCTCAAAAAGAAACTTCACGTGTTTTCAGACGTTTTGTGTATATGTGCATATTCTATGCTGCTTGTTGTTGCCTTCAAATGCCTCTGTATTTGTATCAAGCTGTGGCCAGCAACTTAAGCCTTTGAATATCTGCACAATGCACAGTTATCTTCGCTGGCCAAACATGACTTGATAGATGGAGTAGATCGCTTAGTGCTGGAACAGTTAGGTCAAAGAGGCGTGTTCATGGGGTGGGTTATTTGGGGGAGGGGAATAACAAAACATCAGATTGCATTTGCAGAAAAATCCGGTGGCGGCCGAACCAATTCACATATTCGGTGGTCTGAGCGGGCCTTTAGCACGACCTCGCCCGTCGTCGCGTTTCTCCTTCTTGTTATGTCGTTCACACACTAATAGTGTAATTTCTTGGCGCATGTCTTTGCCCGATCCGTGAAGACAGCCAGGTCTTCGGATGTACACGGTTCACACAGCAGTCGGCAGCAGAGTAGACAGGTCATTGCATGCCTGATGCTCTTCTCCATTGTCAATGTAACCCCACTGCTTCGTGTTTGTGTTTGCGCGACTGACTCGCGCTGTCGAGCCGTGACGTTGGTAGTCCGGAGGGGTGAGTGATGGTATTCATTTTTTTCGCGGCAACATCTTCTAAACTAAACGGGGGCACATTCAGTGGGTACAGTTAAAACAGGTTGGAGGCTGCAACCTTCTGGTCGCCTACATGTGATCCTTAGTCTAGACATGTCGTGTTTGGCCGAGCTACAAAGACGTGCTCCCTAAACGTTCTGAAGTTGTGCCGAAGCGCTGGCTCAACACCCTTGCAGCGACAATTTTTGACGGCACCCTTCCCACCAGCACGCCGATATCGGGACGCGACGCCGGAGGAGTCGAGCTGAAGCTTTTGACGAGCCTCAACGTGCGCATAATAGGGGGGTTGTGTCATCATAGACAACCATCCCGGGTACATTTCGAAGCATGCCACCCTAAATCCCCCCTATGGATTCTCCCCTGGATTTGTTAGGAACTAACTCACAGACCGGCCTCCCACTGAGAACATCCGTCAGCACGTCAAGCTTCCAACACACACAACAGTCAGAAATAATTTTCCCCGAGTTGTTTTTAGATTGTTTCCCATTCTTCCGTTCTGTCTCCGTAGTATCACCGAGGCCGGTCACTGTGAAGGGATTCATTTGTCTTTGTTTGTTCGCACGATTCGCGTTTGTTCGGTTCGCATGGTTTTAATTGTTATCAGCAGTAGCCAGGATTTCGCGTCACCAGTTTTATTGGGTGGATTCGAGCTCAAGTTCTTAATAACGTAAAAAATGCCACATTCCATTTTTCCTAAGTGCTCCTCGTTGTGGTATGATTGTGTTTTATGTATGGTTCTCCTTCGGTATATTGGAGAAGTTTCTATTAGAAGAGGACGATCGGCGAAGATGTTGATGATAATGGTGCGAGTGCGCGTGCGCGTGCGACTGCGCGTGCGACTCGCGTGTATATATATTCACGAGATCGAACTACTCCCGTGGCGTGCACGAGTTGTAAACAAACCATCCACGAAAAATACCTGCAAAGGCCTTTGATTGCCTCCCTCACAGCCTGCTCTTAGGTAAACTCAGTGCTTATGGCCTTTCTGATAAATCATGCAGTTTAGTTAGTAATTATCTCAGCAACAGGAAACAGCGAGTGAAATTAGGACCTCACTACAGTGAGTGGGCTTACATCGTCAGAGGTGTACCCCAAGGCTCTATTCTTGGCCCTCTTCTTTTCAATGTTTTTATTAATGATATTTTTCACTTTTTGGATAAGTCCTCTCTCTACAATTATGCTGATGATAACACCCTGTCTTATGCTCACTCAAATTCTGACACTCATTCACACCTTGCAACAAGATTGTACTTCTACATTACAGTGGTTCAATATCAACCAGATGAAGGCTAACCCATCCAAATTCCAAGCAATTAGCTTCGGCAAGAGGGGAACAAGGGACATAACAAATTTTACTTTTGAAAACACTACCATTCACTGTGAAAACTCTGTTGTCCTTCTCGGCATTGAGATTGATCATTCGTTAACTTTTAACACACATATCGCTAACATCTGCAAAAAGGCAGCTAGACAGTTAGCGGTCTTAAAACGTCTCGGTCATCTCCTTACTCGACAAGGGAAACTTGCAATTTTCAAATCATTCATAACATCAAACTTCAACTACTGTCCTTTGATCTGGCATTTTTGTAGCCAATCTAGCACCAAAAAACTTGAAAAAATTCAGGAGAGAGCACTTCGATTTATTTACAATGATTATTCATCCACGCATCATGACCTATTAAAGACCGCTAACACCGAACACCTCCACGTTAAAAGGATAAAAGAAATGGCATGCGAAGTATTCAAAATTGTAAATAATATTGCTCCAACTTTTATTCAAAATCTCATCATGCTAAAATGTTCCCAGTATTCCATGCGAAAGGATAACACTGCAGTTGTCCCTAAGGCAAACACGTCTAAATATGGACTTTGAACATTGCATATCCTTTATAGTGGGAACGGTGGACAGTCGCTTATTTTTCTTATTTACCGACCCAACATAGAAGTAGGATTAATTTAACCGCCGGGGTTTGGGTGATTCGCAATTTCAAATGTGAATAAAAAAATGTATAGAGATTATATGTAACTTCTTCTTAAACTGTCTTCTACACCCACGCCACGCCACGCCACGCCACGCCACGCCACGCCACGCCACGCCACGCCACGCCACGCCACGCCACGCCACGCCACGCCACGCCACGCCACGCCACGCCACGCCACGCCACGCCACGCCACGCCACGCCACGCCACGCCACGCCACGCCACGCCACGCCCACATACTACGTCTTCAGAAAGCACCCCGGTCTTCCGTAGGTCGATGTCACGATCAGAAACAGCGCGATTGCGGAATTACCCTGAAATGCCGGCTCCCTCCAATATTAAATTTCTTCCGGCGCGCTAGTGAATATTATAATTTTGCATTTATTGGAACATCACTAATGGTCATCGTGGATTTATATTCCACTAACCGAGTGATCCAGCGATGGTTTTTCGGAAAAGACATCCACCCTCGCTAAAACTTTATGAATCTGTGATCCTGATATGTTTCATCCCCGCTGCACTGGGTAACATTCTGAGTTGCTTACTTTATTGCACTAGAGAAAATAAACTGCACATTTGAAACCATGTTGATTTATGCCAATACCAATAATTATAAATAATCCTTGGCTTTAGAGAGCTCTTCCACAATCTTGTGCATTGGAATGTAACAAAACGTCAAATGATTTACATTAAAATCAATTGTTGTGGCACAAATTTGGCCTATTTACTGAATAGTTACAGTGTTTCATGTACACGTTTGCAGCCTTTTGACATACTTTTAAATGTTTAGCTCCTCCAAAGTTCTCCCCCCACCGAACGAATTTTCCAAGTCTAAATCCACGAAACATCCCAGTGCCCCCGCTAGCCTCACATGCAACATTTCAGCACGAAACATGCAAAACTGTCTGTTTCATAATAATACATAGTTAATTAGTTATAGCTAATGCTCAAATATTATAAAATAGTAGAAATTATACACCTGATTGTATTAATTTTACGCAATTATATAGGAATTTGTCACAAAACAATACGGCAGCACATAAAACATTGCAAGACGCTACTACTACAGTAGTGACGCATAGTGTAATCAAGAGAAACTATCGTCCAATCTCGCCCAAGGCCTGACGCGGTATCTGGCCAGGGTCGAGGTCATAAAAATGGGGCGAATGAACGGTGTCGAGCCAGTTGCTCAGGTGTTTTTGGGGGCAGGTGTGACCACCGCATTCCACCCTTTCAGCTACACGAAGACTCTCGTACAGGTAAAATATCCCCAGCGCGAAATGCTGGAGTATTTCCTCGTTGAATCGACTGAAATGACCCCTTCAAATGACGTGACAGTGATTCGGCGTGACTTGTTTGACTTTCTTGTTGACGCGAGCATTTTTTCCTTATCGTTCAAGATGACTTCGCACTTAATCAAGTAAACAAATACAAAACGAAGCACCCAACGACCACCAAAGAGCGAACCGTTTGTGGATCTACACTTTTATAAACCCTCTGCCCTGGAAACTGAGGCCATGTGGGCGATAATGTGTTATCCAACTACGAACGCCTCCACCATAGCCTAGTATATGGGGATAGATCATTGTTTCACTTCCGGATTCGTGATGGACGAATGAAGCAGTGACGTTTTTAGACTGTACCCACTTTTGCAGGTTTGTTGCATACTGAAAATAACATGGAATTGTGACCAGAGAAAAAGGGTATACCAGAAAAAGGCTTATTTATTTCATTCCCATTCAGAGCCAAACAAAACAATCTAGGGACAGGCAGTTTTGTCAGTTTTAGCTCGATAAATAAGAAGGAAACGCTTGATTTCTTGAGCTCCTCGAGAAATAATCCAAAGCCAGATAAATAACGAACCAGTTCTTTCAGGAGCAGCTCTATGGATAAGAACAATATTAATTTCTCATTATATAAGCAACATGTTCTTGTACATGCCGTAAAAATATTTCTAAGAGTACACACTTGCACATCCAGATCTGCTCAAGAAATAATGTACCAAGTTGGCGTTATTTGTTGAGCAGCTTGACAGATAAGAAACATTGTTATTTTCCACCATAAAGGACAGATACAACGTGACGTGATTCATCAACATCAGATTTACTTTAAACAATTAGTGTGTCAACATAAATGCCATGAAGATATGTTTAGAATATGCACATGCATGCATGTCTAAATCTGCTCAATAAATAACGAAACAAGTCGGGTTTATTTGAGCAGCTCGGCAGGTAATTAAGAAAAATCATTATTTCCCATCAGAACCTACAAATGTAGACACAACTGATGACACAATTCATCAACATCGGACTTTAAACAAGTATTATGTCTGCATATGTGGCATGTAAATACTTCTAAGCACACATATACATGCACGTCCAGATCTGCTTGACAAATAACGAACTAAGTTAAAACACTGCTGTCAGTATTAAATGTCCTGGCCTCTGCACTGAAAGCTGGCTATTGACACAATGGCCTTGGAAGTTACACTCATTCTTAATAATTCATTCTGAATTACCTGGTAGTCCTCTACCATTCCCCAAGATGTAGCAAGATTCAGGGAATGCACCATGGAAATTGAAACATATATATTTATATATCCACATAAATATAAAATATATATATATAATTTATATTTGTGGATAATTGTCTTCATTGTTTACCACTTGGAACATTATTTAAAGATTTTAGGACCATTGTCATTTTAAAATTTTATGCATTTATTGCATTATAACTTTATTTTCTAGACTTGATAAGCGTAAACACTGACAGGTTTAGACTTTTATTATAGGGAGTAATTTTATACACAATTCAGGTCAAACTCTAGAAAACGATGACTTTGCCAGTAATAGGCACATGTTTCACTCTCTTGTTAATTTTGGCAGAAGTGAATTGTGTTCACCTGATAGTCTTACTGTTATCAGTTACTTAAATGTCATTTGAACACCCAGTTGTTTTCGACTAGACCAAACAGAGGACCAAGGTACACCGTTGTTTATATTATGTGGTCAAAGTCTTACTCTGGTGTATTTGTACTGCAGCTGGGCTATGAACCTCTTCCACCTGTTCCCACAACCAACATTTTTGGCAAGAAGGTCCTCGCCTACCCAAATGTCTTCCAGTACCGTAAGTACCACTGTTAATGTTATCTGTTTAGAAATCTTTTTAAACGAACACTAATAGTCCCGTTTGTGACTTTTCTCAACGATCTGTGGGATATATTTATATCAGTAATTTTTTAGAAGTATATGATTTGATTTTATACTGCTATATTTTATTGAGTATCCGGTAATTTATGCATTATAATTTGTTAATTGTGTTATATTGTACTGAGTTTATTTTAAGGTAATGTCTTACGTTCATATTCCAATTATTTTATTACGTTTAAACAATAATTGTATTAATTTATTAATATTTTATAATGGTTAGTTTAAATTCCAGTCTTACTACTATTATTTTAAGTTGGGCAAATGATGCATGTTTATTGGAAAGTGCATTGTGTCTAATGCAGCCAATTTTGGGCATAACATATAATTATACTGTAGGAATGTGATATCCAACATGCAGATCAGATAGAAAAATGAACACTTGTACAGCACTGACAAATTTCTCAGGCACACATTCCTACAATATGAAAATATTAGTCTTATAGAGGTATAACATCACTATGAATATAAACCTAAGTAAACATTACAAACATTCCACAACCAATAAACAATTACAGTGTTTCCCCTGCTATTATGATGAGCGAGGTGGGCCACCTCACTGATTTCAAAGCCACCTCACACAAAATATGCAAAAATTGCCACTTCGTAGCTATTTTTTGCTAATTTGTAGTAGCACGAAATAGCTTGTTGTTTTCTCTCTGTTTCTGAGGGAATAGGTTAAAACACCCTTCAGAATGCAAGATTTTGAAGGTAGTTTTTTAAAATAGTTCTATATGGGTATATCCCCGGATCCACTTAGTGTCACAGCACGCCTTCAATGCTTGCTCAGCTCATCCTACCACCTCGCCCATCATTTTACCTAGGGGCAGGGCTTTATGCAGGATAACATTATTGCCAGTCACACATGTTTGGGGGACACATGGATGTTAACTGTTAAGCCAGTTTACAAACTATTAAACGTGTCTGATAACCTGAAATGGACTACAAACACACATGTGACACCATTTTCACTCACTTTCAATGCATAACTAACAATATCTATGGTTTTGGAAGGCCTTTTTTACCTGTCCACCCATATTTCTACCCGTCCATATTCGTTTTTACCCGTCCAAATGACGGGTTGACGGGTCTCTACATAAAGCTATGCTTAGGGGAAACACCGAGCTAGACACATGCAGTTACAAAAAGGTGGGTCCATGCTGCCACAAGATGACAAAGGGAACCTATGACCGCCTACCATGTGACTTTCAATTATGTTGCAGTGGGCCACATCAGAAAGGTAGATGGCTTTGTGGGAATGTACCGGGGCTTGTTTCCCAGGCTCATTTGTGGTGCTGTCGGCAGTTTTGTGACAAATTCTTGTCAGGTGGTAAGTGCATTTTTATTCATTTGTTGCATTAAATTATATTAATACACATTATCTAGACATAAAACATAATCAGTGTGTAGAAAAGATAAGTGCTCAAACTAATAACATCAGTTTGTGATAAAACATTCTGAAAATTCGTTAAGGGTAAATGCAGTTTTTTTTAAGCACTTGATCAGCCTTTCAATAGTGAAGTTAAGGTGAGGTAATTTATTTTCAGCAACAACATAAAATAACTGTATATCCCACTATTTAGCAATTACCGGCACAACATTTTCAAATGGTAAAATAAAAATAACCAAGAAATGTTTTGGGAAGGACAGGACAGAAGTACAGTATTCCTGTATGGTTCACCCCCTAACCAGTATGATTGCATTTTGTACGAATATTATGTATTGCAAAATATATATGTTTAAATGAAATAATGCAGCTATTTTATGCAGCTATTTTGGCCTGAAAGGTGTGCTCTGGCACAATGTTTTTATGTCGTAAAGGTGCCTTGCATTAAAGGAACAATGGACAAGCACACTGATATATAAAATTTTAGCAAAACAATTCTTACAATGAAAAAATCAACACGTCTCTAGACACTTGACATGGACTACCCTGGTAGGTGCCATTTAAAGTTGTATATAGTCTGTATTGGCTCCAGTTTTTGTGGCGGCTCCTAGATTTTGCAAAGCATGAACCCAACCAATTCGAACCCTGTGTGATGACTGTGTGTTTGTAGAAACTGAGGACGTGTAAATGTCTGTCGACTGGGAAGGAGGGAGCGGAGGGAGAAGACACAGAGGAGGAGGAGGAAGAAGAAGAGGATGGCATGAAGAAAATGCTCAAGCAGGTTGGTCCACACAGCTGAAGGATGGACCTGGTATAAAATACGGCCCTCCACAGCAATATATATAAGTCACACAGGCCTGTTCTGCAGATGAGCCAAATATAACTGTTTCTGTCATGTCCCATAAATGTTGATTTCAACAGAAATACATAACTTCTAAATCATATATCAGAGTCCAAAGCCTAATTAAATATGTGGATTTTCAAAATCAGTAGGTTATAAAGCTGTATAAAATATCCATAAAAATGGCCTCATTGTTCAGATTGTTATTTAAGTAAATAATTATTAATCAAAACAAATAACTTGTTAGGTAAGCTAGTAATAAAATACTTGTGGGCTAAATGTGTGACCTGTTCAGTGCTGCTAATTGATAAGATTACTAAAAGGTTAATTACCATACAGGACAGTTAGTGAAATAAAATGTGTTTTCTTCCGAGCCGAATGCATTTGTTAAGAAGAATGGTGTAGTCCATGTTGTTGCTGAGGTGGTGGAAGGCCATTGTGGTGTTTCTGGCCCAGTATTTAGCATCTTCACTTATTCCTCCATTGTTCCATTCAATGTTTGTCTTATACATTTCAGACAACCGTTGAAATGCTCTCCCGGTGTGCAGGAGTAATCGCAAGTCACCCATTCCACGGTGAGTCTTCTAAGGGAATATCAGTACATAGCCGAGTGAATGCTTTGTGGGACAACATAACACTGAATATGTAGGTATTTATAATGACATTTACCGAATATGTAGGTATTTATAATGACGTACTGAATATGTAGGTATATTTATAATTTATAATGACATATTCAACTGATATAACATTATAGTTCTATTTTAACTTGTATAGTTCTACAATAGCTATTTTAACAAACATAGCATTGAATATATCAGTATTTATAATGGTTACAATAGTTATTATAAAATTATACAGAACCCCTAGGAATACGTCCAGATGCTTCAGTATTTCATCAAAATGTACATGGCAAACTGCATTACCACAAAACAGTCTTTTGAAGTGGGCATGTGCAACATATTTGTTGTGTAATTGCATAAGATGGATAGTGATGTTTCCCTGAAAAGCTACCTAAATTTGAACCCTTTTTCTGGCTCATCCAGGTGGATGACATTTTGTTTAGTGCAAGCACAATGATAATATCCAGATGTTTTAATAAAATAATTAAGACAAAATGTGTATTATACACATGAATATTTTTATGGTAGTTTTACCCGTGAAAAACGTTTCAATATTATGATCTTTATTGTGTTATCAATTTACCAGTAAATGTTCTCACAACTTTGTTGCAGTGATCATGGTGCGTTCGATGGCACAGTTTGTAGGCCGAGAAACAGCATACGAGTAAGTGAGGGAATAGACAACATATTGTTAGCTTACTACAGTGGGATATATTTTGCCTGGCTTAGAACTTGCCTTGGGGATGCTTAGTTCTTAATGATAATGTAACTGCAATGAGCAAACAGCTGCCAAACCTGACCAATGACCACACAAGGCAGTCACATGATTGCTATGTTTAGTGATTTAGTTATTTGTCAGTTGATAGTCTGTATAGTACCTTGTGGTAAACCGCATTACCTGCATGGTAACTACTCAGATTTGTGTACCGTAAATTAATACAAGTGTGTGTAATATTGATTGAAACAGTTGTCATTTTGTTTCTTAATTTTTGATGGTAGTATGGAGTGTGTTGAACCACTTGCTGTGAACTAACTGCAGTGGAGATAACATGGACAAATTAAAATATGATCTCATAAGATCATATCTTATATATTCATAGTACACGTGTATATAGAAACTTCATGTGACATGTGCATTATAATTTTCTTCACATTATGTAGTGAACTCATAGTAACATGGTGTCTTCGTTTCAGCACAGTACTTTCGTCAGTTAGAGAAATATATAACAAAGACGGCGTTTTAGGATTCTTTGTGTGAGTATGTTACAATCTTATTTTAAAGGCGGCTTTCCAGTAAGAAATTATAAACGCACCTTTTTGTTGATTAAATGACTTACTGGCACAGAACATACACAATATTTGGGTATTTGCTGAATGAGAACACCACATTCGCCATATCAGTGTCACCACCGAGCCAATTTTATCAATCACTCCCCTCCATACCCTGTACGATGTCGTCAATAGTACTGGTGAAGTCAGTGTGTAACATTCAACAAGTCTACAGTTTTTCAATGTCTACCAGTTTGGATTCAATGTCTAGGGCCCATGACACAATGTGTAATTGACCAGTAAGATTAATCATTACAAAATACAGGTGTTCTGTTGGTTTTTGTATAATTTTCTACAATGTTTAAATTGGTGTTAATTTGATGATGAAAATAAACCGGAAGTCGTTACCAAAAAAGCGAAATGTCCTATTTACCATGCAAAAATCGTTAGAAGACTGTGCATATACATTAGTGAAAGTCAGGATCGTTGTATCATTTGACAATTTTGGTTTTTGGAACTACCGGTATGTTGAAAAATATCTGTCCTTTTATGAAATGTATAGTAAGTAAGTGACATTTGATCCCTAAATGCATAAAAACACAACTTTAGAACAGCATGCAAGTCTCAAAAAAGGTTTGACAGTTCTCGTATGTCAGCACAACTTTGGTCTCCGCTGAAACGGTTAATTCGTAATCTGCAAATGTTAACTTTGTCTGGTAATTTTGTCCACTTTAGGGCGATTGTTCCTCGACTTGTGTGTGAGGTGCTGACTGTCTGGCTGGCGAACTTGATGGCGTACACACTCAACGAATACGTTGTTCCACTCACAGAGGGCGTGGTATGTTCATGTATTGGTTTATTCCAAATTTTTGTGCTGACCTAAATTAACCATCTGGATTTGTTTGTATATCTTTTAGGCTCAGGGATATGTTTTCATAAGGTTTTAAGTGGAGGTTTTGAATGAGTGCTGTTTGAAAATATCATTTGACTAGAGTTTTTGCACATATATGTAGCATTCTGTGTAGACACATACATACATACATGTGGTATGTTTTAATTTAGAAGTTGATTATTGTAGTTTACTTAAAAAGGATATTTCTAGTCTGTCAACAAATTGTCTCACTACACAAGATATTAGTAAATCTGGTTATAATAAGGTAATTTGTTAATATGTTTAATCCTGTACACCCACGTTGGGCCCAGATAAGCCAGGTTTTAGCCATTCATATGTATGATGCTATCTACTGGAGAAATGTATGCTGTGTGTAATTTATTGCTAAGTTATTTGTTGTATGAGTATTGTGTGAATTTATATTACCTACAGTTAGTATTTATAAATTACTGAATGTGTATGAATGCCATTGGGAATCAAAATGCATTTCCAAAAACATTGTGGGATACAAAGGGTTAAATGTGAATATGAATCAGTGCGCTAATTGTTTGTCATGTTAACGTTGTGTTTATGGTGTTGCTGACAGGACACGCGCCACTACACCAGTGCTTTGTGCTCGGTGAGTACTACCTTGTACATACAGTTGTTCCTGAAATTACACATAGACATATCTGTAAATGTTTTCTTTCAAGAAAAGCTGTTTTACTAATCGTACATATTGGTTCCAGTAACATATCGGTAATAGTGACTTATTGGTACTGGTGACATATCAGCAACAGTGACATATCGGTAATGGTGACATATCGGTGACCATGACAGATTTAATGACATATTGTGACATATTGGGTGACATATTGATAACAGTGACATATTGATAACAGTGACATATTGATAACAGTGACATTGATAACAGTGACATATTGATAACAGTGACATATTGATAACAGTGACATATTGATAACAGTGACATATCCCTAACAGTGGCATGTGAGTAACATGGCATATTTGTAATATTGATGTAACAGTGATGTACCCTTAATGGCAACATGTTATATGTAATGATGACAACATATCTGTAACTGTGACTTATCTGTAGTGGTGGTGACATATTGGTAACAGTGATACCTTCAACTTGTTCAACTTCTTGTATTGATTGATATGTTCCATTTGGCCATTTTAATTAATTTATTTTTAAAGAAATATTAACGTTATATGAAATACATTGAAGGCTTACGTCTTGGGAAATTGTGTTTAATAAACAGTGTCTATTTATTTCGAATTTATTGGTACTGATTGCATCCTTATCTAGGAATACCTTTGAAGTTAGGTAGTTCCCGAGTTGTTTTAAAATTGACGTATTTGGAGATTTGATGCATCCACCTTTTGAATGTTTAGTGTTGTTTTTGTAGCTCGCTGTGACTCAAGTAACATACCCCCTCAACCTCATTGCAAACATCATGGCAGTAAACAACAGCGGGTGAGTAAATGTGGAGTCCGATATCCTAATGTGATATATAAAATTATTGCAAAGTAGTGCAGGGTGCACGATACTTTTCACGAGCTGGTAGTCTGTCGGACTAGCTGACTTATAGATGACTAGTCCTGAATTGGTTTTACTAGTCCTTAGACATTGTTAAATATTAATTAAACATATTATATATATATTATATATATATATATATATATATACACACACATATATATATATATATATAATTATATATAAATATATATATATATATTGAAATATTGGGATATTGCAGTGTATGCTCTATCATCTTGGTCTATTGTTTTACTAAAAGTAATACGGCCATGTTCAAGTCATAGCTAGTCCGACCGAACTATATTAAAACTCTACAAGCCACTCGTCCCGGACGATCGGACCAGACTTTTTTTGCACCCTGGTAGTGCATTGTTCAGACCTTATCTAATACTCACATGCACATACAGACAAATTTGAACATGCATGCACACATGCACAATCGGACATGCATACACGCTTGCATGAACACACACACTTTGGTTCACAGTAATGGCATCTCCACTCAGGTGCTGAGGTATACTTGCTTTTTTCAATGGTCAGTCACTTCCTCGTAGCATTCTCGTCATGTCTGCCAATTGGCGACGTATTGCAGAAAACACAATGATAATGCATTTATAATTACTTACACGATTGCTTCTCGTGAGGGCCCGTGTCCTTATGGGGAATTGAACAGCCTTGACAACTGTGTTTGTGCACTTGTCCAGAATAGACAATATCCAGTATACAGTGGCAGGACACATACATGGCAATACTTCATTGAAATAAAAACCATATATTTGTATGATACTCAGTGTGTCCTCTGAGTGAAATGATGCGTGAGGTGGTAGGATGGGCTGAGTGAGCACCGAATGTGTGATGCGCACTTTGTGGATCCAGGGGCCTGGCCACCTAGAACTATTTTTAAAATTACCTTAGCGTTTTAACCTATTCCGTGGAAAATAGAGAGGAAACAAATGCAAATGTAAACATGTTTACAGTCATAATAGTGCAGAAATAGCTATGAGGTGGCAATTCTGGCATATTTTGAGCGAGGTGGCTTAGAAAATCAGAGAGGTCATCATATAGCAGGGGAAACACTGTTACTAGCGTTCTAATCATGTGTTATGTGTGTGCAGACTGGCAGCAGGAAGTGCTCCACACATGGACAACTACGGAGACTGGATGGGTTGCTGCAGAGAACTCACTAGACAGGTACGTCTTGATGTGTGTGTGACAAATCACCTCACATCGGACTGTAAGACACACTTCGTAGATATGAGAAAAACTCCAAAATACATTTGCATGGTGAAAGCATAATTTTTTTTGCACATTTAAAAACATTAATTCACTATTGATTTGAGTAATTTAGAATTATTGGCTTAAACAAATGTTTATAGCATTGGTAATGTGATTGACAAGTCTACTGTTTTAGTAGAATTAGTTTTAATCACCAAAGCAGAATTAATTCTAGCGACGCCGCATACAATGGAAAACTAATTAACAATGCATGCTAATGGGTAGCTGCTGTTTGGTTATGCAAACTTTGCTATGATTTATCCCGAAATTATTAAGAATAGATTTGTATGCATAACCCGAGAGGCTTTGCAATTTGGGTCAAAAATATTATCTATGACACGGAAAAGTAATTGAATTGCTTTTGCCTTACAGCACCAGCTGAAGCGTGGGTCGAGTCTATTCTGGCGCTACTACAAGGGCCCTGTGATCACACTGACTGACGGGGGTCTTATGCCAATGTACCAGTGATGTCTTGTTGACACCAGAAGACCATGACACCACCCGTCCTGAAGGCTGAAGCTGGCCAACAATGTGGCGAAGACCGGAATATTTAACCAAGATTCAGATGTTTGTACTGGAGCTGTATCGGGTAAAGAAGACTGGTCGTTGTTGAAAATTGAATTGTGATGGTCAATTGACAAGTGATGACATTTTAACGAGAAGATTTGTTTGCGTTGACCAGTCTAGTTGTTGGTGATGATGTGTGCCCAAGATGTGATGAATGAATGCGTTGATGTCGGGAAGCTAGTGTCCTTCTCACCTGCATTCTGCCAGCTATTGCACTCAAATAGTTTGTTCTGGTGGGGCCTTGTTTTGCATAAGCGAGGTTAGCTCACTGTTTGTAGCCTGGTTGATGTGTTGAGATTTCTGCACCTCGAGTCGCTATGGTAACCATCACAGACAGTCAGCAACTTATCTGATTTGCCAGCTTCGGCTGGGGAAATAGTATGGGTTAGGTAGAATTAACTGATAAGTATATTGCTATAATAAAAATTAAGGATGTCACTAGTTATTAAATGAGGTTATACCCACTGAGATGCTATTCACAATAATTATTGCAAGGTATGGCCATTAATTAAATTAATTAAATGGAATAGGTTGCAAAGTTCTGTGTTGTCCACTTGGAATATAGACTTCTATGGACTCATGATGTACACAAGCTATGAGCATACATTCGCGGGATGTACAATACAGATACATCGTTATTGTTGCCACATGGGTGACGTTGTTGCAGTGTATGTTTGATATAAAATGGTATTATTCACGAGTTTGAAATCGCGGTGCCTGGTATTTGTGTGGTTGGCATTCCATAGTTATCTTGCTGCACTGTCGTCTTCACGGTAGGGCAATTAACTCGTGCACGCGTTGTTTGGCTAATGGTTGATCACGTGACCATGGCATCATAGGTCGTGGTTGACGTCGTACAGGACGTCTGGTGTCACATGATGAGTCACTGGATGCACACAGCACCTAGGCGATTTGTCACCGTTTGATGACAGTCGACTTCCCCACAGACGGGGTGATGTACATTTGTTGACAGCACAGTTAAGTCTTATCATACCATTATGCAAACATATACATTATATGATATACTTCTACAGCGCCTCAATTCCGAGCTCAGAGATTTAACACAGAAGAAACTCTAGACATTATAACTAAACAGTACACATGGTATAACATTAACATGTCAATTCCGTAATAGCGTAAATGATAACAAGTCCGTACTCCGGTATATTCACATTCAATGGAAATGGTGTTATTGTCTTTGGCAATAACATTGATGTTTTAGAACTTACGGTTATAGAATGTTACTTCAAAATAGTTTATTGGTAAAGGATTCGCAACAGCAATACTTCGCTGGCAATCGTGTGTATACAATTGTGCAACAATAAAAGCACGTTATAAGAAATACTGATGTTTGTCTTATGGTCTGCTAACAATACCACTCAAAAGATGTTTGGAAACTGCGTTTTCTAAAGCGGCTCCAGTACAATCTGCTACTGCCAGTCAAGCAATGCGACATTACTGCGTCGTTAGAGACGGCGCTGAAGACGACCTTTTCAAATTGCTTTCACTAGTTAGAATGAGGTAAATACAGTTGTGGACTTTTGTGTAAACGTTTTGAATGGAACAAAGCACAAAATGTAGCGCAATGCAGATTTAATTACAATTAAACAAAGCTGTACTTGCAGGGTTTTATATTGTCAAATTGCATATAGGCTTATTACCCATTCTGTTTTTATAATGTAGGGCCTATTTGTAATTAGTCAGATAGTTGATCGTTCTTGATAGATAACAATTAATACATTTTCGTATACATTATATTGAATTCATACGAATATCATACATGGAAATAATTCGATGCGCAAAAAACTTTCGGTCTTCGTAATGTAGTTCTGTTTGCTGGAGGACTCCTATTGGGAAGAGTAATATATTGTTTCCGCAGACATGTAATGGTTTCTACACGTTTTTTGTAATGCTATGCAAATGCTGTCTGACGGAAACCATCTAAGTCTTACGTGATCCGAGAGACGCTGCTTCACAAAATGCAGTTTAAAAACAAGTGAAAACGTTTGGTTGTGTAATCTTAAAGTTGGCACATGTCTAAATTGAACTTGCTAGGAAGCATCTTTTGGGCATTTTCTTACACTAATTTCTGATTCGTAATCAGCATTGGACACTGGAGTTCATTCAAACGACCGCACGCACGCACGCACGCACGCACGCACGAACGCACGCACGCACGCACGCACAAACGATGCGTCATTACAACAGTAGTCCGATGTATCGTTGCACCTTTAGTTCCAGGAACCGACATTACATCGTGAAAAATTACGGCTAAACGTTTCGTTTATTTGTGGTTCAACAGAAATATAAACTATTATTCCCGTGGCATGTCTAGTCACGTGTTCTCGGTTACCTTGCCGACGAGGTGCATTATGGTCCTTAGCGCAGTGACGAACGTAGTTACAGGGGCGCCGCTTCTCGAGTGTGGAGGTCAGCGAGATCTATTGCAGCCACTGAAGGGTTTTCGTGGCCAGTGGCTACTTCGAGTGCGTACAACCAAACGTAGGAATGCCTTACGGTCAGTCAGCCTGATAAATCCTCCGTGCACCAACCGACGATGAGTGTTCTGAGATTGGGTTGGATCGTAGCTTCTCGAGTCCTATTCGTCTGTTTGTTCGCATTGGCCGCGGCAAAGATTCCTTCAGGTGAGGCGACTTTCAGTTCGTTTCGCAGTGCGTCGTTTGCGAATTGTAATTACAAAGTAGTTGTCATCAATATAATTAATGGTGATAAAAGCGGAAACATAAACAATAATTCACAACTATGATGACAGTAAGAATTAGAATAACTTAATTGGTAAGTGGACGTGGGCAGTATAATACGGCGCGACGGTGGGGACACGAACTAGACGACTACTGGAAGGGTGCCATCTGGCAGATGATAGCGCAAGATAGGCAGATGTGGAAGCAGCATGCTGAGGCCTTCGCCCAACTACGGGCCACCGTAGCTGCACAATGATTATGAATTGGTAAAGCCGAATTAAGGCTAATTGTGGTCATATATTGCAAACATTACATTCGTATTGGCATATTTGTATTTCATTGGTGTGCCGGTTTATGTTATTTAAAATAATTGGAGAACTGGAGAGAGTAGGCAGTTGAGAGAAAATAGAGTGACGGGGAGAGAAACAGAGACAGACCAGACAGACGGGTGACGGAGAGAAAGAAGAGAGAGAGAGAGAGAGAGAGAGAGAGAGAGAGAGAGAGAGAGAGAGAGAGAGAGAGAGAGAGAGAGAGAGAGAGAGAGAGAGAGAGAGAGAGAGAGAGAGAGAGAGAGAGAGAGAGAGAGAGAGAGAGAGAGAGAGAGAGAGAGAGAGAGAGAGAGAGAGAGAGAGTAAGAGATAAGAGAAAGGAGAGCAGAGGCAAGAGAGAGGGTGAGAGACAGAGACAGGAGGGGAGTGGAGGAGAGGAGAAGGATGGAGAGGTGATACGGGGGTGGGGGGGGAGTGGGTGATAACAATGGTGTGTGCGCGCGTGTGTGTGTGCGCGCGCGAATATAAGCGCACGAACGAGTATCTGAATGTGCACTAAGCTCAACCAATGTTATTTCCGTGTTTTCTAGTTCGTTTATGATAATCTTCTTCAGTGAAAATACACATAATTAGTCGACACCTTTTCATAACCACCTTATAACCATAAGCACTTCGAGACGACCTTCTCGTAATCTTATTGTATCCGGCGATCTGATGACGTCACGACCGTCTCCAGATGTTGCTGCGGTAGGTTGCGGGGTGCAGGAAGACTCGTGTGTGTCCGTTCGTTTTGGACACGTGCACGTCAACGGGGTGGCCGAAGACACGTATCCAGGTGGGTGACCACTGACCATGACGGTCGTGTAGCGGTTATTTAGCGAAAACATTAAGATACATTAGTTCTTTTATATTTTCCCCACTCGATTACATGGATAATATTAATTTCAACCTGGCCAGTTTGTCAAGTATCTGTATGCCAAGAAAGCACGCTGTAAATAACTCATGCCGACTCCAAGGCACAATATATATATATATATATATATATATATATATATATATATATATATATATATATACGTGTGTGTAGTAATAAATAGACAGCTTTATCTATTCCATAAATAATATGATTCTCTCCTTACATACACACGCACGCACGCATGCACTCGCAACGCACTCGCACACGCACACACGCACACACGCACACACGCACGCACACACACGCACCCGCACACACACACACACACACACGCACGCACACACACGACACTCACACACACACTTTTGACACGATATTTGCATAATAACTACACAAGATAACTGTGTCGTTCTGTAAACGACGATTGTCATGCCAGACCTGTGAAACAATTATTGCTGCACGACAGGCAATATTGTGGCAATGCTGCAAGCCACAGATTCTAGAGTCAGCTTCAGAATGAACAGACCGAATCACCACTTTGGGTTTGATGTGAGAATACAAGCCGTCGTCCTACTGCGGAGTGTCCTCTTCAATGACACCGAGGACAAGTCGTACACTTTCAGTCTCTTATGTCTCACCAGTGGCACTGTACGGGTAAGACCTCGCGCATTGTTTCGATAATTGTGAAAGTGTTCGTTTTTACGTGAGTAAAGTTGTGATAATGTATCGTAGATTGATTTGATATCTTGTGTACGCCTCACCGGAACTGAGCTAGTTTTCATATGTTTTATTTTAGAAGGAAGGGAATGTGATAATGTATCGTAGATCGATTTTGATCTTTTGCATACGTCTCACCGGAACTGTTCCCGCGTAGTCGTCTGCCAGCCTGCCACGTTTAATAAAGTTGTTATGTTCGACACTTAGAATGTTATCATTACTAGTGACATATTATAACATTTACTGGAGACGAGGATTTAAAGGGAAGCTGACCCAGTGCACGTACCAGAGGCGCTGTCAGTTGTAAGAAACGTGACATTGAGCGCCCAAAGACGATTTTGTGCGTCACGACGTTGTGCGGCGTTTCGATGACGTAGCACGTGAGCAAGCCTGGCGAGATGGCGGGTCTGATCGGGACGTTGGGGAAGTTTGATCCTAAAACAGAGGCGGTGTCGTGTTATGAGGAACGTTTGCTGTTGTATTTGACGGAAATAACATTGCGGATGACAACGCGGACAGGCGCAAAGCGTTATTCCTTCGTAAGTGAAGTGGGAAGGGACATTTATCAGGTACTGTCCGATTTATGTAGCCCTGACAAGGCGGCTAGAAAAACGTTCAACCAACTGTTATATTGTTATATTCTGGACACAGGTATAGAAGGATAACGAAACCATCACCGATTACAGTTTGGCAATTCAGAAATTTACTGCCCATGCAAATTTCCCAGACCTTAACCGTTGGTTGTGTGACAGGTTTGCGTCGGGACTAAATCGCAGTCGGAAAACAGAGTCAGCAGGCATCAGGACAACAATGTTGGCGGCAAGCATGCGCCACAGGCATACAAGTTCAAATTCGAATTTTGTTTCCGATATGGCAAGACAGGACATGTATGTTGCGAAGTGAAAGGTCTGCAAAGGCAAATCAAGGGTGCGTTCTGTGACGGAGGAATCACGCGACGAATAAAATTACCACTTCACCATGTACAGCATGCACACAGTGGATGCATTGAAGAGCAGTGGCCTTAGAGTGCCTGTCTGCATAGAGAGCACCACGTTAGATATGCAGCTGGACATTGCAGGAGATGTGTCGCTGCTGCCGGAGAGTTTGTACAGGAAACATCTGAGCCATTTGCCCCGGCTACTGGCTGGATAAATCATGGTAAATGCACACTACGAAGATCAAGAGGTGAACTTGCCGTTGATCATTGTCAAAGGCGCATGAGAAAGCGGCTTTGTTCGGTCTGCAGTGGCTTGAATATATCAAGTTGATCTGGCAGAAAGTATGCCGCATGCAAGGATCTGTATCAGGAGTGTTGGAGAAACACACAGACGTATGCTGAAAGGAACCACTGCCAAGATGTATGTCGTGAGCGACCAACCACCCGCATTTTTCAAACCAAGGTCAGTTCCGTACGCACTGAAGAGGAAGTTAGAGGAAGAACTGGACAGGTTGGTGCAGACGAAGGTGATTGAGCCACTTCGCTACTCTGACTGGGCTACCCCGATAGTGCCAGTTCTCACAGATGACGGGAAGGTTCGAGTTTGCGGAGACTACAAATTTGCGGCGAACCGAGATACTACACACATTCACACACACACACACACACACACACACACACACACACACACACACACACACACACACACACACACACACACACACACACTCACACACATCACACACACTACACACACACACAACACACATCACACACACACACACAACACACACACACACACGCACACCACACACACAACACACACACACACATCACACACACATCATACACACACACACACTCACACACATCTCACACACACACACACACACACACACACACACACACACACACACACACACACACACACACACACACACACACACACACACACACACACACACACACACACACACACACACACACACACACACACACACACACACACACACACACACACACACACACACACACACACACACACACACACACACACACACACACACACACACACACACTACACACACACACACACACAGTTACACACACACACACACACACACACACACACACACACACGCACACACACACACACCCACACACACACACACCACACACCACACCACACACACCACACACACACACACACACACACACACACACACACACACAGTTATATATCGGCTTGTTGCGCAGATGACACCCAAAGTAGGTACTGATTTGCAAGACAAAAGTAGCAAAGAAAGTACTTATCATTTGTTTGCATATTTCGATAGTTCTTAATGAAGGTTTAGTTGGGTGGCCACTGACTATACCCGCCTATTTTGGTGTTTTTCTTCAGAATCCAAGATGGCCACCACATTGGAATAAAATCTAGATTTCACAATGATTTCTATTCTAAATACGGTAGAATGATGATATTGACACATATAAATGTGTTTTCGAGTGCGATGAATATGAATTTTACTTCATCGAGGCGGCACCAAAACGTTACAATAACGTCACATTATTATTTATCGCCCTAAAACCTCCCTATTGATGCCAGCATCACAATTCTACTGTAAATAAAACAGAAATTAGATCTAAATCTAGATGTGGTGCAATGTGGCGGCCATCTGTAATCTTGTTGAAAAAGTGACATGGGTAACCAATGTCTGGACCGTGGCACCGAACTAAAATGACAGTACACAGCATCACTTGTGTATCGCCACTCCACCCCACACACGACGATGACTCTCTTTTTGTTGCGGGATAGTAAATTAACTTTCGACTCATATTCCTCCACCTTGAAAACAAGACTATACACGCTAACGTTAACATTCTATTGTACGTATAGTGGAGTCGCTAAGGGGTATGATCGTGACACGCTGAGCCTAACCATCAAATTTGGCACAGTTGTACCTTAGGACCATACGACACTTTTTAGAGGGGACTGCCCGATTTTAAAGGCCAAAGTCAAATCAAGGTCAAATATAAGTAATTATATAATCATATTGTCCAATATCTCGAAATTGTAATGATATTTAGAAATGTTTTCAAGGGCTCATTTATTTACGGACACACATCCTTCAATGGGATGGCTATATAATTTGTATACATTCAAAATGGTCGATAAATGAGCAAATATATAAATATCGTTATTCTTTATCAGAGCCATTTTCACACAGGACCCATAACAAATATTTTGCATACAGATACCTTATGGACATGTGGTGGCCATCTTGTATTCTGAAAAAGGCAGACGTTCATTTAACATTAAGAACTATCTAAAATGTAAACAAAGGTTTTCTATAATTATCGGGTCCTGTCACCGGACTAGTGGTTGCGTCTGAGTCGTCCTTTGGACGCTGCCAGCGGGTGTCAGTAGATGACATTTGTTCGGCAGATCATGGTCCTCTGTGTGCGATACTTAATCAGTGGCAGAGTAAGAGAACATGTGCCCTAGGTAGTAGGTACCTAGCAACTGTTGCATTGCGTTGTGCCTTAATCTAGAGGCGTGTTGTACGCAGGGAACGGTCAACGTGACTGTCCACATATCGGACGTCAATGACCACTCGCCTGTGTTCGATCAGCCGATCTACGAAGCCACGCTGAACGAGGTAGTTTGACGACACAATTAAAACCTGAACAGATACTGCGACTCCATCACTACAGATCACCACATTAATATTATAATAGTATTATATAGGCAGTGGTTATACATCTTCATGTTTTTTGTGACGAGTATCGATTGTAAAAGAGAACATAATATAACTTTTGTTACACTTAATGGATAATATATATATATATATATATATATATATATATATATATATATATATATATATATACAGGGTGCGAAATAAGCCGGTCCGATCGTCCGGGACGAGTAGTTTTAGAGCTCGACTATACATTACTTTTAGTAAAATAATAGACCAAGATGATAGAGCATACACTAACTAATATAATATATAATAAATAATATACATAATATACATAATATATATATATATATATACATATATACATATACATATATACATATATTATATATATATAATTATATTATATATATATGTATATATATATATTATATATATATATATGATAGTATATATATATATATATATATATATATATATATATATATATATATTATATATATATATATATATATATATATAATATATATATATATAATATAATATAATATAATCTAGATATATATGTATATACGTACTATTTCTACATACGATTGCACTACACTGTATTTGTTATATTGCTACTGCAGTCAAATTCTTTGTAACGATTATTGATTGCACGGTTCTAAATGAAAACGTCTTTGGTTCTGATGTTGCATTAATTTATTTGATGGTATCGTTGTTGTTGATCTTCCTGATGCTTTTGAGAGGTCAAGTCACAACAATGCAAGTTTTTTGTATCTTTTCAGCTGGCTACTGTTGGCTCTCTCGTCGTATCTAATATAGCAGCGTCGGACGGTGATCCAGACAACATCAATATCACATGTCAACTCCGCGGATCATACTCGGTAAATGATTTAGATATAGGTCGACGACCTTACATTGATGTTGGTGTGCTAGTGATAATGAGATGAATAGTTGCATGATCTTGTCATTTGACTTCGCAGGTCTGAAGCGAGAATGTTGCTGTTAATTTAATCATTTCCCCGTAATCAAAACCCAAATTAACCCGTTAAGCGCAAAAAGCACGGGCATTCTACAGGAGCTGTTTTCAAAACATGTCATAGTTACATATAAATCTACACCTTCGCGTGGGTCACAGGTCCGTCTTTGCGGGACACATTCGCTTAATCGATTTCGCAAGGGAAATCGATAACGCGTATTCAACTGACATTTAAAATTACGAATGTTGAACGTAAATTACATTTTATCATAACATTGTCAATTACGTTTGTATCAATCGTTGTCGCAAGTACATAGAATGTTTGAATAATCGTTCCTTTAAATTTAAAATGTGATTCAAAGAGGTTGTCGCAGGGGTGAACGTCCAGTTTACCCCTTTGAAATTCCCAAAAACATCCATCTTGATGAGCTGTACTCGGCAGTAAAGTTTTATGTATGGATAAACGTATATAAATTGTATATTTTGCTAGTAAGAATAATTTTTTCTTATTATTAGAGTAAGTTGAAACGTCTCCATATTGTAGATTTTGATCTACGTAACGTGATTTCAGCATTACGAAGTATGGTGATGTTTTGTCGTCAGCGCCTCCTATCGGTGAGCTACGATACTCCTCCTTGCGCCGTTGTCCTGGCTGACTTTCTGGACTACGAACAGATGAATGTATTTGAAGTCACTCTCGAGGCTATTGTGAGCATTTTGTTTGTCGCTGGACAGCTCTTTATTTGTTTATACTTAGTAATTTAAATTCATGTTATGAAAATTGTAAACCGGTTTAACATCAACTTTTTATATCATGTTATTTATGTAACCTCACTCCTCTGTCTGTCTGTTTGTCTGGCTGTCTTTCTGGCTGTCTTCTTGTCTCTGTGTCTGTCTGTTCTGCCTCTCTCGTTCTCTCTCTCTCTCTCTCTCTCTCTCTCTCTCTCTCTCTACGCACGCACGTACACATATACGTACATACACACACACACACACACACACACAATAATAATATATATATATATATATATATATATATATATATATATATATATATATATATATATATTATGTCTCTGTCTCTGTCTCTGTCTCTGTCTCTGTCTCTGTCTCTGTCTCTGTCTCTGTCTCTGTCTCTGTCTCTGTCTCTGTCTCTCTCTGCTCTCTCTGCTCTCTCTCTCTGTCTTGTCTCTCTCTCTCTTCTCCCTTCTCTCTCCTCCTGTTTATTATATATATATATATATATATATATATATATATATATATATATCCTCTTCCCTCGCTCTCTCATCTCTCTGTCCCCTAACTGACACACTCCCACGCACGCACGCAGCACGCACGCACGCACGCACGCACGCACGCATGCACGCACCACGTACAATACATACACACACAACACACACACACATATATATATATATATATATATATATATATATATATATATATATATATATATATATATATATATATATATATATTCTACGAAAATGTCTCCAGTAAATTGATAAAATGGGAACAATTACATTTCAATATATTTGAAAATAGTTGCTGCCATATGAAAGTATATATGTTGAAATTCTAGGAACAATCGTTCTTCTCTCCAATCTACCCCAGTTTTATTGCACCAATCTGTCAAACCATGATGATTTTCCGTCTTTTGTTTCCAATCCATCCTACGTTATCCGCCACCATGTCGTACTAAATATACGTGGATATAGTTTAAGATAATAACTAATAAATGAAAAATGCGTGTAAGGCAACCTGATATCATGACTATGAAGTGTGTAGAACTGATTTACGCTCAGATTATTTTAAACATGAGAAATCTTTTTGGCAAAATGTGAGTTTATTTTGAAGATGTAGAAAAATGTGTAGTTGCAAAAGTGATCCGTTTTCCAAAAGCCACAATTATTGAATCAAGTAGGCCACATACATGCTTTCGGTATGATGTCTTGCATTGGGATATTGTCTTTAAAAGCATCAAAATAGTCATCGTCTCGACAAACCATGTTGTAGCTGGCGTGGCTTTCCCCAAAGGACATATAATACAAACCTTTCTGATTTGTTTATGCGCAATATAGTTACGTTTTATATATGTAATATAATGAAAACCTAATGGATTTTGGGCCTAGTTAAATATATAATACCTTTATATGATTGTTATTAAGATGGTTCAGACAGTTGAAATACATGCGTAATGATTGGAATTAGGCAACTAAATCGTGATAGTGCGTTCGTTAAATTCTCAACAATGATACGATACACAATATATTATATCACTTAACATTTATTTTGACATCTGGAGCATTTATGGAAACATCAATAACTGAAACGTCTTGATGAAGTAGCGTAATTATCATGACAAATTAAAGTGTACACTGCAGCAAGCGGATAACATAGAATACATACGAATGCAATATTTTCTTATCATTGATCTATTGAAAGATATTGTTAAATATAAGATTACCTGAACACATACTCAACATGTTACAAATTATTGCAGCACATTTTAAAAGTTTCATAGCTCATGTATCCATATTCAAATTTCAGCAATCACATTTGCTGATAACGTAGAGTACAAAATAGTGTTGTGCATTTTGGCAGCATTTTTACATTAAATAGGGATACAACTGTCATGTTATTACAAGACCACACTGTTGTCGTATATGACAGAAGAAGTAGCATTGGTCTGGTCATTCGTTGTTTCGCAAAATGAGTTTAGTTAACCTGGTTAAATAAAAATAACGTAGAATACAAGATTGGATAACCACCTAGTTCAGGTGAGATACGATCTCAGCATTTAATGGACATCGCCTGAAGACATGTTGTGACCTGCCTGTTGGAGCAGGAGTGGCTAATGCTGCCAGGTTGTCCTTACAAAATACCCATAGATCATCAGGACGTGGTCCTACTGTAACAACCCAAGACAGTGTAAACATTTTGTCAGCTGCTCGTTTCACAGCCCCACATCTCCCATCGTGTGGTCTTTACCACATGACCATGCGTGGTTTCGAAGTACTGCCATGACGCAGATAGGTCGAACATGACCTTGTAGAATGGACATCAGATTCACGATTTGATCCAACCACCGATGACCTATATGATGCAACACTGCGCCATTTCATCTGACAGCACCGCGAGGCTCTTGTGTTTCAAGTACACCATTAACTCCCTTGTATAGTGTATCACCGCAGGACGAATTTCACATGGTCCTTAGAGTAGTACACGCTGCTTATTTCCTCCAGAAAATGGCACATGTAGTTTTTGGTGAAATCTACTTGCATAAGGTTTTTGCGAGAATGTGTTTTAAGAATGGCAAGGTTCTCGTGTTAAGTGAGGCTTTGAGGCATCCATGCATTCCAAGAAATCGTCTTTGAAATGATCATGAACTTCGAAATAGTCTCTCATCTACAAGTGTCGTTTTCTTTATGGTAGCATCTTTGTATGGGCGTTGATTTCCAACTTCGGTCAGTTCTTCGCTCGGTGTATTTGCATCTTTCTCTAGAATGTTATGTCTTCTTTTCTTTCTAGCTTCCGGGGTCAAGTCAACTTTTTTGACATAGTACATTTTGATTGTTTGCTGAC
>JAODUO010000707.1:195000-210000 GCA_025642075.2 Ridgeia piscesae
ATAAATTTAGTTATTTATTTTTTTATTCGTTAATTATAATTCTTAATAATTGTATTACATGTGCATATATGTGAAGCGCTTGAGAGCAATTTAACTGATGCGGCCGCTACAAATTTAGATCGCATTATTGTTATTGTGCGTTGTCAGAATACCAAAGTGAGTGTGTTTCCGCCAATCCAAGCTTACGACCAAGACGAGGGAATCGATGCCAAGATCTTATACAGTATCTCTGCCAGCATGAACACTCACGGTAAGCACGACGTGGGTTTGGGGGGCTGTGGCGGAGTGGTGGGGAACCTCAAGAACTGTGTCTTGAAGAAACGGTTCGGTTCCACCAACTGATGACTTTGGGTTTATGTCGCTTTGTCTGCGCTATTTTGTCCATTGGTTATATAAATCAACTGCGATATTTGTGAAACTTGATACGTTTCGCCCACCCATCTCGCTATGAATATCCCCAAAAATATCGTATTTTGGATGCCGCCACACACATGCCCACACTCACGCACGCACACAAGCACGCACTCACGCACGCACACACCCAACACACGCACACACACACACACGCACCACACACCACCACACACACACACACACACACACACACACACACACACACACACACACACACACACACACACACACACACACACACACACACACACACACACACACACACACACACACACACACACACACGTTACATACATCCAGTGCATATGTATATATATATATATATATATATATATATATATATATATATATATATATATATATATATATATTATATAATGTTATTTATGGTTATTTCATGCCAGGTGGTTTCCTTGATTGTATCCGCATGGACGAAAATACCGGCGGAATTCAAATGACGAAATCTTGTAAATTGGACAAGGAATTTTCTGCAACTGTTCTGGTAAATAAATGAGGGTGTTCTTGGTCGAGGGTACTATCTCTCTGTTATACATACATACATACATACTACATACATACTACGTACGTACTACTACATACTACATACTACATACTACACATATATACATATATACTATAAAAATACTATAATAATATATATATATATATATATATATATATATATATATATATATATATATATATATATATATATATATATGAAACTATCTGATGAACGTTTGCATTCTTTGGTCAATTTTCTTCCCAACTACACTAACTGGTAGTATGTAAAATTAAAGGGTGCCTAAATTTACCACTTTCCACCCAACTTCTTAATCTCACCGTAAACAATGTCTCAACAGGCGACCAAGCAGACAAACGCGCAAAGCAGCGCCTGCGCGGTTGTGCATTTCCGGAAGCGTCGTCAGGCGTTCGAAGACAGCGAGATCGCATTGCAAATTGTTGAGAACACGCCCGCCAATACGATTGTGATGAACCTGGCAGTACAGAGTGTGGTAAGATCGCACTCACGCACGCACGGAAACACTCACGCACGCACGGAAATACGCACACACACACTCACGCGCACGCGCACGCGCACACGCACGCGCACACGCACGACGCACACGCACACGCACACGCACACGCACACGCACACGCACACGCACACGCACACGCACACACACACTCACGCACACTCACGCACGCACGCACACACACACACACACAATGAAACAGGTCTGCTGTTTGCCAGGACGTAACCATAAACTCATCTGCATGTGTGCGTGTGTGCGTGTGTGCGTGTGTGCGTGTGTGCGTGTGTGCGTGTGTGCGTGTGTGCGTGTGTGCGGGTGTGCGTGTGTGCGTGCGTGCGTGCGTGCGTGTGTGTCTCCTTGATGATATCGTAACAAACACACCACCGGGTGATCTCACTTGCTCTTTGTTCTCTATTAAAGGGACCAGCTGCCGCGTATACCATCGAGACGCCTCTACTTGTTGTAGACTTTCAGATCAACCAAACTACGTAAGCTAGCGGGGAACGGAAATATATTTAATTGAAAAGAACCTGCGTAAAATATAAGATAGTTTGACATTAGAAGTCAACATTGACCCAACTTTGCCATCATTGGTTTTGCCATTAGATAAACAATATTGACTTACAATGGCTGGCAATGGATAAACAATCCTTGGCTTGCCATTGAAACAAAACATACAACTGCCCCAATGAAGGTTTGCTAACAGGGTGCATATTAGGGGATAGTTATTATAAAATATTATATATATTCCCTTTAATTTAATTTAACAATTTGCAAATACAGTTAGCAACATCATGCCAGTTGTTTACTCAGTGTTCATTTATGAAAGTTGGATATTCTATTGAAATATCACAGTTTACGACAGCTGACGCATTGATACATTTCCCCGATGCTTAATAATTTGTAATGTTAAAACTGTACGAAGAAGTTATTGTTTATGTCGACATAATGTGTCTTGTCACCAGCGCTGATCTAGTACTTGTCAATGGTCTCGATTTCGAGATGAGGACTCAGTACGACTTTCACGTGCAACTGGTTGACTCCGGGTTTGTAAGTATTATTTGTACTATGTGAAGCCTGTCATCCAACGAACACACCTACAGACCAGTGAAACAACCTACGAATCAACTAACCAAGGTAACCAACCAACCAGCCAGCCAGCCAGCCAGCCAGCCAGCCAGCCAGCCAGCCAGCCAGCCAGCCAGCCAGCCAGCCAGCCAGCCAGCCAGCCAGCCAGCCAGCCAGCCAGCCAGCCAGCCAGCCAGCCAGCCAGCCAGCCAGCCAGCCAGCCAGCCAGCCAGCCAGCCAGCCAGCCAGCCAACCAACCAACCAACCAACCAACCAACCAACCAAACAACCAACCAACCATCCAACCACCAACCAACCAACCAACCAACCAACCAACCAACCATCCATCCAACCAAACAACCAACCAACCAAACAAACAACCAACCAACCAACCAAACAACCAACCAAACAACCAACCAAACAACTAACCAAACAACCAACCAACCAGCCAACATACCAACCATCAATCTATCCATCCATCCATCCATCCATCCATCCATCCATCCATCCATCCATCCATCCATCCATCCATCCACCATCCATCCATCCATCCAACCAACCAACCAACCAACCAACCAACTAACCAACACACCACACCAACCACACACACACACACACACACACACACACACACACACACACACACACACACACACACACACACACACACACACACACACACACACACACACACACACACACACACACACACACACACACACACACACACACACACACACACACACACACACACACACACAAATATATGTATACGTGAACTATTTTGTACTTTATATATTAGATTTTTATGAATATATATATATATAATTCATAATTAATATATATATATATATATATATATATATATATATATTCATAAAAATCTAATATATAAAGTACAAAATAGTGTATATATATGTATATATATTCATAAAACCCTAAGATATAAAGTACAAAATAGTGCATATATTTAAGGTTTATTTAAGGTTATTTAGTTTGTTTGCAAGAAACAAACAAACACTATAACATGTTATACGAAAACGGTGTACTTTAGACAGGCACAATTAAAAAGGCTTTTTCGACAATTTCAGAAAAGTTTGACATCTTTCATTTTAAATTAAAATATCGCTTAGAAATGGCAATTTGATTGTCCTTGAACAGGGTAGGGGAGTCTTCAGATGAAGGTCATTGGAGTGGACATTGGGGAGCTGTTGGGGGGAGGACGCCTAGGGAGTGGAAACATTTCCGAACGTGTGCCGTCTACATCAAAACCGAAACCTCGAGATTGACAACTCCTACTGTAATCACCTCTCCTTGGTTTGTTGTTCAACGGGGTGGCGTGAACTCGTTCACATCGGTGTTCATGTTGTGAATTACAGTAATTATTTGCCGGAGTACTTCTCTCTGTAGCATGACCGGATGCGTGTGGTCATTGATGTCATAGACGTCAACGAATTCGATCCAGTGTTCGAACGAAAGATATACAACTTCATCATCTCAACGAGTCAGATTGGTCAGATGGCTGGATCTGTTAAGGTACCGATAACAACCATATATCTAGCCGACATGTATCTAGATAACCGTTTGTTTTGTCGACTGATGTGGGCAAGTGTATTTGTTTTGGCAAACTGGACAAACGAAACTGATTGTTTTCTTCGAACTGTAACGTGTTTCTATTATAGGAGATGGACAGAAGCGTTTTTGCAAACAGGACAGATGAAACCACATACATAAATGTTGTCAAACTATAATATTTATTTTTCGAATGGACGGGGCAAGTATTTTTACAAGCAGGTTAAGCGAAATCGAAAAATAAAGTATCACATTTTTAGTTTTTGTCTTTCGAATGGTAGGATGATGTCAACACCGTTTTATGAGGCTCAGTCGGACAATCTTCCTCTTACGTGTGCTTGAAGCAAATGTTTGGACGGCATTGGGCCAAACATAAAGATATGGCTGTTCGTTTATGTTTTAAAATAGTGCCAAACAACTTTCGCCCAAATTCATATTAAAGAGGCTGCCCCTATTTTATTGCGCACATTTTCTGCGTGTGTTTTTTCACGATGCGGTTTATTACATCACAATCAAAGAATATGTTTTACACTATATAATCTAAATGCTCTATATAGAAGTACAAAGCTATTACCGCAATAGTTGGTCAATAAATCTTGAGCAGTTCCTTCGAGCGAATAGGGCATTATTTTATATACACAATAAAAAATATAGATTTCCATAAGTTTCCAAATAGAGACAGACATATGCATATATGTTACAAAAACCATGGCGAGGTTCAATTTAATTGTTATTATTAGCTTTCGTTTATATATGCTAATCTCTATCTGTGCCAAATAGTTAACAGTTCTGATTGTCACATATGTTTGTTCCAGTACATTTGGTAAAATGACCATTTTATCCGACTTCGGTAATATCTCGTATTTCCTCTAAGACAAATAGCATTTTTATAATGTAGTATACATTTTGTAATCCATTATGTATATTACTGTATAACTGGCACTGGTATTCATACTACAGAAATAAGTCAAAATGTTGTAATATATTAAGTGTAATTCAAATGAGTTTACTATGGTTCAATATGGACTCCAGACAATATTTAGATAATTATAATCGTATATCAATGATGCTCAACATGGATAAATTTAAACAAATCTGGTATATATGACCAAAATACGGAAAGCCTGGTAAACGGACATTTATTTTGTACCTGGATAAAAGTACAGGTAACTGGAAAATAATATGCTCAACTAGAAGTAAGAGTACGTTTTGAAAATGTGCTGGAAATACATGTAAAAAGTAAACAGTTGTACGCACAAATAAATGTTGTCAATGTCTAATCTTTTGTTTTTCGAATGGACATGGGCAAGTATTTTTACAAACAGGATAAACGAATAAAGTATTATCACATTTAAGTTTTTAGATCTGTTTGTACAGGCATCAGAAGGGGTGCACATATAACGTTCAATTGTGAACATACTTGCTTTTGTGCAGCAACCGCGAGCGCGCACGCACACTCAAACGTACACATGCACGCACGCATGCTCGCTTGCACGTACACACACCCGCACACACATACACACACACTCGCACACACACACACACACACACTCGCACACACACATACCCACACAAACCCGCACACAAACCCGCACACACACGCTCACACACACACCCGCATACACACCCGCGCACACACACACACACACACACACACACACACACACACACACACACACACACACACACACACACACACACACACACACACACACACACACACACACACACACACACACACACACACACACACACACACACACACACACACACACACACACACACACACACACACACACACACACACACACACACACACACACGTACACACCTGATGTTCCTTCAAGTTCACATTAGGAACCCGACCCGTTGGACAATATGACTGTTTGGTGTGCTAATATGGATCGTGCTTTTTCGAAAATGTCGTAAAGAAATACAAATGTTTTAGTGCACCTAGCCAAAAATGTAATACTTTTTAATATAAAAATACCACTATTTTGTAATTTTATTGCCAAGCATTCTAAAAATATATAGCACTTTGTGACATAAATTCTACATACACCGATGACTCGCACATACATCACAAGTTAACCATCTGTGCAAACAACCAGCATTATATCCTTATATAACCAGGGCTTAGGTAATCTCTGTATAGGCTTGGTATGAATAACACGAAAGGAAGTCTAGCAAAAGGTGAAAACAAATTGGTTTAGCTCTCTATAGATTGACTGAATAGATTTATAGATCTTTATATATGTGTTTTCTGTCGCAGGCACGTGACAAAGACGGTAATAAAAACATCACCTACTCACTTAAGAACAGCAAACAATGGCAAGTACTTTGGTTTCTGAATGGTCTTCTGGATGGTCTTCTTTTTCTGCACACGCAATGCCATGTACTGTTATGTGTCATGGCCTATGCTCGGAATCTTTGATTGTTCAATGTATATGTGCGTGCGTGCGTGCGTGCGTGCGCGTGTTTGTGTGTTTGTTTGTGTATGTGTGTATGTTTGTGTGTGTGTGTGTGTGTGTGTGTGTGTGTGTGTGTGTGTGGTGTGTGAGAGTGAGTGAGTGAGTGAGTGAGTGTGTGAGTGAGTGAGTGAGTGATGTGTGAGTGAGTGAGTGAGTGAGTGTGTGTATGTGTAGCTTTGCCATCTCTGCATGGATAGAAACAGTATCCAAAGATGGATATAAAATCACCATCTATATATCGGTGAAGAATCAGAACATCAGACATCTGGTATTGCCATGCACTCAGCCCGCCCAATAATATTGCAAATACAGCTTGTTTTGAAACTTCATATGTATCGTTTACTATTTGAACAATGTCATGTTCGTGATGGAAACTTCCAAAAATTCTAATAACGTAACTTACTAACGCAATTAAACACAATCTGGCGGGCACTATACCGTCAACATATTTATTACAATAATATTATCAGTACGACATAAGTGACACTGCAGCTGTGGTATTTCTCCACTCCAGTCTCTCAGTGGCTGTGCTGAGTAGCTCAGCCACTACCACAGTGAATGTTATACAGTAACATTCCGAAATATTGTTTATCTCCCGCTTCCTCTGACGCCCACATATTAAGTCTTAAGAAATTAATTAATGAACCAATTAAAAACTATGAACACTTAAGAAAGTGGCATGAATGAGATGCTGGACGGTGTCAATTATCACGTTCTAGGGTGTTCAGAATACACCCATACTCTGGGGAAATTCGATTGGCCGAGTCCGTTCTAGTGACGTCACATCACCTGTTGTTTGTCCAGGCATCAGACGGGGGCCACCCACCGCGAATCAGGTACGCAGTATTTATCTACTTTTTATTACAGACATACTTCCACGAATTCGCACAAACATCCAAAACAATGGACTAGGTAATACCGAGTGAAACCGTGAAGGCCCGAAGGAAGACTGCATAGATGGTAGACTCACAGACTCAAATATTAGGCTTCAGTACACAACGAAACACCTTTTCTAAAAAGCAGATTGGTATAACATGAGAAGAAATTACATCAACCTTTAGTAAAACATGTCTATTGGTCAGTAAATGAAAATTGGAATGTTATTAAAGCAACGTACGTATTTACGACCACTAAGAGACTTATCCCAAGTAAGTTGTCAACTGTCACCCCCTTGGCTGAGAGCTGCTCTCAAGCGAATGTGTAGAAAGAAAAACAGATCATATCATCGTGTACGTAAGACCAATTAAGAGCTAACAGAACTGGGAACGTTAAAAGATACACACCTTTCTGGCGATATATAAATCCCAAAGGCAATAACACTTTGGAATACCTCCCCTAAGAGCGTATGTTATTGTTCACACTGACAATACAGTGAAAACAGATATTCTAAAAGAGACAATTCCAGTCAGTATTCACAAAAGGATGCTGACGCAGCCATGCCCAAAACTCAAGGTAAAAGCTTCCCATCCACAATCACATTGCATGCTGTTGATGTCAAGAAGCTACTGTTGACCATAAACGTCTCTAAAGCGCCCGGTCCAGATAACTATCCCTGTTGTGTATTGAAGGAACAAAATGATACAAAAACTCAGGTATATTACATATAAAATTCGTCTAAAAGAATGTGGTTTAACAACACTAGAGAAATCAGATAGAAGTGTTTAAAATATTAAATGGGTAGGAAAATATTGACAGAAATATATTGTTATCGATTAAGGAAGACAGAGGATATGAAGTTAAATCAACAACGAAGCAGCGTAGTCTAGATATTAGAAAATTCTCATTCTCACAAAGAACAGTAAATGACTGGAACAGGTTATCAGCTGATTGTATAGGTGCTAGTAGTGTTAATATGTTTAAAATAAAATGGACATATACCTAAGAAGGGCGGGTTACACTTAGATAGATAGGTTGGACTCTCAATAAACAAAAAAACATCATTGCCCACCTGCCGTGTAAAGTTGATTCTCCAGGTGGCAATCTTGTTAAATCTTGTTAAGTAAGAAAGTCAATGTTCACGATGAGTTCAACTCCAGGCCCGTGTCATTAACAAGTGTAGCAGGTAAACTAACTGAACATGTCATTTGATTATATGTCCTTAAACATCTTGAAGAATACGTTAACTCCTGTCCAACATGGTTGAAAAAAACAACATCCATGCGAGTCACAGATTGTAACAACGCTTCAAGATCTGCAAAAACCAGGGACAGTAAGAGTCAAGTGGACCTTGTTATTCTAGATTTCGACCCTGTCCCTTACAACCAACTCATTGGTTGAAGTTACGGCGGCCATCTTGGCAGCCATCTTGGAAATTACCATTATGTAATACGATATTAATATAATACTTAGTTCTAATGGATAGCTTGACCCCTAAAACCTAGGTATAGAGACAAAAATCACCTTCCTATGATGAACAGGTAGGGAGTTATGGTGATTTATATGTAATGGCGGCCATCTTGGACGCCATCTTGAATTTCTCAAATTGCTCAAGGGTGACAACATGTCATCAAACAGTTTCTGAAAATAGAGACCCTTGGCTATCAAAATCAACTTTAAAAAACTTAATACAACAATGCAGGGTCAACCCTCTCTGCTCCCGGACTATTAATGTATAAATGGCAATATACATAGTTGGATATCTAACTTTCTTAAACACCACAAGGACAAGCGGAACCGTATCCAGCGTTGTTAAAGTCGCGTTACGTGTTGTACTTACAGCAGCGCCATGGTAAACATCGAGTACACGGGCCGATTGGTTCATCACCGGAAGAACAAAATCCTAATCCTCGCCTTACTGGGGTCTATCGCCATGATGTTTGCTCTGGCAGTTTTCTCTCTACGTCTCTACAACAGAGAGTGAGTTTCAATTTATGTGTTAAGACGCTAATTGTGGAGTGGTGTGTACATCTCCGCCCAGGCGCTGAGACATCCACTTGCTTTTTATATTTTAATTTTCTTCCTTGGAACATTATCGCATAAGCTAAGTGGAGTTGTGTTGAAAAAACATTCCTTTAGTGGATGAACTGAGTTGACTGTCATTCCCCACATGACGTTACTGTGGAGTTGTGTAATGGCCTTTATGGACTTTACAAATATAAATGAACCCAACAAAACAAAACAAATTTGTATGTGGGTGGGTGAGTGGAGGGTTCAGTTGGAGTATTTGTTTTTGAAAAGAAAGTGAGTTTAGTACTCCACAGGGAACATACAATGTGGATAAATTCTACTCATATACATTTTCAGCTTTATATATATATATATATATATATATATATATAATAAACCAGTCGCAGTTCATTGCCGTGTACTATAGATAGTGGAGGGAATAAAAGAAAGAAAGAAACACCGGCTAGGCGTAAGTAGAGGAGGACACAATATCCGTCAGTGTCTCCACCATCCCGTCTTTCTGTTTGCGGTCGCGCCGTCATAACTGCACATTTACAGGGAGATGCAAAACCACATGTCTGTCCCCCAGGGAAATTCAAAGGGCAGCTGCATAACTTCCCTCTGTTCCCGTGCCTCTGCCAATACCCTGTGATCCATCGTATGACGGGCACGTTTGTTAGTCTAGGACACAAGTCTCGTCTGCAGCCGCTACGTCGTCTCTATGCTATTTTGAGTCCGTGTATATACCGTCTTTTCCTTTTTTGTTTTCAAATTTGCGAGAGAAAAAACGAGCTCGTTTTTTTTTCTTACTTCACTTTTGAAAACGAAAAACATTCGTTTTCTTACTTCACTTTTGAAAACGAAAAACAATTCGTTTTTCGTTTGCAAATTTGAAAACGAAAAAGGAAAAGACACAGACCAGTTTGCCTTTTTCATGCATGATCCTGTCCCAACGACTCAAACGAGTTATGGTATTCTTTTGGATACTGGCGTAACTGCCTCAGCAGAAACATCCTTTGTAGAAGATGGGGTGGAAATGCAGAAAAGTTGTTATCTTAATTTGTTTGCGTATTGCAGAGATTTTGAGTTTGAATACGCTTATGGACAATGAGGTGGGGTCCAATTATGTATGGTCTTATTAAGAATCGCTCAAAACGGACCGGAAACGGGAATCATTTGATAATGGATACAGTAAGTCGGGTCTTAACGCCCAGTGTTCAAGATATCGTCTGCGGAAGGAAATAAGCATTTATTACCTATTGTCTGCGCATTATGAGTAATCTAGTTCAGTTTCTTGGGTACATTCTTTGTATTGGGATTTTAACGGGTCTAATTCTTAACAAAATCGTAAGACCTATTTATTTCAGCAGAAGTCTTTGGTTCTGCACGCAGTCCCTATGACGGTTTTTAGATATCTAGTTTTATTTCCACAATTCAGAACAAAGCAGAATGACAGAAAAAAATTCAACTCTGAAACGGAGATTGCGGCTATACGTGTGATGCCGTCTGAACTCTACCACACACGGCCAGTGACAGAGAGTTTACTGTGTTATTGCAGCTTGCGCATTCAGGAGGAGAAAAAGCGTCAGGCGAAGGAAAGATACGACGCAGAGGAGTTGGCTGAACTGACGAAATTCATCAAAGAAGAGGAACGCAAACAAAAACTGTGCGCATCAACGGATGCCAACTATGGACAGACGAGTATAGACTGTATAGTAAATGTAGTCCTGTCAGGCATGTGGTGTCTTATTATGTTGACGAGTTGGCGTAGCAGATTCGAAAAAGTACGCAGTTGAGGCCCGTACACGTCGTGTCGCTCTCTCGACCATTTATGTATGTCTGTCTCTGTCTGTCTGTATGTCTGTCTGTCTGCCTGTCACTCACTCACTCACACACTCACTAACCCACTCACTCATTCACCCACCCACTCACTCACTCACCCACTCACTCACTCATTCACACACACACACACACACACACACACACACACACACACACACACACACACACACACACACACACACACACACACACACACACACACACACACACACACACACACACACACACACACACACACACACACAACATCACTCACCCACACAACACACAGAACACACACAAACACACACACCACACAAACACAGACAACACACACACACACACACACACACACACACACACACACAACACACACACACACACACACAGACACACACACAGAACACACACACACAGAACACACACACACACACACACACACACACACACACACACACACACACACATAGAACACACACACACAAACAAACACACAGAGAACACACACAAACACACACACACAGACACACACACAGAACACACACCCACAACACACCCACAACACCCACACACACACACACACACAGAACACACATATACACACACACAGACACACACACACACACACACACACACACACACACACACACACACACACACACACACGACACACACAACACACACACACAAACACACAACACACACACACAGACACACACACACACACACACACACACACACACACACACACACACACACACACACACACACACACACACACACAGACACACACACAACACACACCCACACACACACACCACACACACACACAACACACACACACACACACACACACACAACACACACACACACACACACACACACACACACACACACACACACACACACACACACACACACACACACACACACACACACACACACACACACACACACACACACACACACACACACACACACACACACACACACACACACACACACACACAACACACACACACACACACACACACACACACACACACACACACACACACACACACACACACACGGTCATGCCCTCTCTCGCTCACACCCTCCCCCTTCTGTCTCCAACAGTCTGTGTCACTGTACGATTCACCCATATTCAGGAGGAGAAATCGAAAGAAGTGAAGTCTTCGAGTTACCAATTTCATCAAGGAAGACGAATGTACACAGACGACGAGGTACACTTTAACGGATGCCAACTCTGAACGGTCGAGTATAAACAGTTTAATGTAACAGACCTTTCCTAGTAATATTTCGTGCCAAATTCACGAGTGACAGCGTCCTCGATAACATGCACGAGTAACATCACTGCATTTGTTTCCTTACCATATTCGTATTATGAGCCATGTTACCTGTAGTGAGATATTTACCTGTGATAGAGCAAGTATATTGTCAATCAGGCCGGCCGGCCGGCCGGTCGGTCGGTCGGTCGGTCGGTCGGTCGGTCGGTCGGTCGGTCGGTCGGTCGGTCGGTCGGTCGGTCGGTCGGTCGGTCGGTCGGTCGGTCGGTCGGTCGGTCGGTCGGTCGGTCGGTCGGTCGGTCGGTCGGTCGGTCGGTCGGTCGGTCGGTCGCGTCGGTCGGTCGGTCGGTCGGTCGGTCGGTCGGTCGGTCGGTCGGTCGGTCGGTCGGTCGGTCGGTCGGTCGGTCGGTCGGTCGGTCGGACTGTTGTATATCGGTCGGACGATCGGTCGGACAGTCAATATGTCGGTCGGACGGTCGGCCTTTCGGCCGGTCGGTCAGTTAGTCTGTCGGTGGGTGAGTGAGTGAATGAGTGAGTCTGTCTGTTTCCTTGTTTGTCTTTCTTTCTGTGTATCTGTGTATCTGTGTATCTGTGTATCTGTGTATCTGTGTATCTGTGTATCTGTGTATCTGTGTATCTGTATATTTATATATAAATATATATATATATATATATATTGTGTGTGTGTGTGTGTGTGTGTGTGTGTGTGTGTGTGTGTGTGTGTGTGTGTGTGTGTGTGTTGTGTGTGTGTGTGTGTGTGTGTGTGTGTGTGTGTGTGTGTGTGTGTGTGTGTGTGTGTGTGTGTGTGTGTGTCTGTTTCTCTGTGTGTGTGTCTGTTTGTCTGTGTGTATGTGTCGGTTTGTCTGTTTGTCTGTGTGTGTGCCTGTGTGCCTGTGTGTCTATGCGTCCGTGTGTCCGTGTGTCTGTGTGTCTGTCCATACAACTAAGCCTTCCTCGTTATTTTTCTCCGCAATGGCTTCCTTCCATCCCTATCATGATTGTATAGCTCTGTCAACTTTTTTCTTCTCTTCCGCTGTAATACTCGCTGTATGTTGTTGGGTAACAACCCACGCATGCAAATACATGATAACTCACGTCTGCATTCTTCATTGATTGCAGGACGAAGACCTGTCGGCCGACAGAACAATCCGTTTCTTGATTGTTGACGTTCCACGGCCAACATATTGCAGCAGACAAACCATTCAGCAATCGGTGTCTCACAATACTGTTCACTGCGTGTATTTCAGAAGCTGCTTCTCTTCATGGCAGTCTCTAAGCTGTATATGTCAGACTGTCAGACGCCTAAACAGTTGTACCACAATACCGTTCATGACGAAGAAGTTGGTGTACTGAAATATATTCATGTTTGAAGCTGAATTTCAACATTTTGTTTTGTAATACGAACACATCATATGATTTATACAAGGGCACATGCAATGGACAAATGCTAACTAGTATACGACTATACCCTGCAGTGCCTGTACAGGGGGTCTGATTTACGCAATGAGACAACGGTACCAGATGTTTCACAGGATAGTCTCCACGTCAAAAGAGGACATGCGACAATGTATATTTTATATTGATATAAATGTGCGTCATTTTAAAATGTTTTATTTAGATATTGTTTCTTTCAGTATGTCCGCCCAGGGACGTGGATATCAGATACCACTACATAGGAAACAAGTCCATGTTACTCGGCATCAATGGAGACTGGTTTTAATTGTCTACCAGTTGATAGCTGTGATAGTGTAGCTGATAGATGTCGTCGCTTCTGTTCCATTGCGGCGCCGGGCTAACTTTCAGATTTCCACAAATAGCTTTCCTAAATACGTTTTATTGTATAACTAGGAAAGTGCTTTTATCTCCAGCGAGGCAAAAAGCATTTTCTTTATATTTGGGGCGAATTCATCGGAAAATCTCTCAAAACATATCTTTTTAAGTCTGCATTTCTTCCTTACTAAATCACCGGCGGCCGCCTATTCCAATGACGATTCGTGTGCTTGAGGTCCTCGCGCTGGTCTCAAAGGATGGCTTTATACTAATATTGAGACAAGGGCTTTTTGTAGCTGCACCTACTCTTTGAAACATATTTCCTTCTAGTGTTAGATCCATTGAATTATTTTGTTAAATTCCGCCTCATAAAAAACTCACCTTTATAACCTTGCTTAAACACACCACTTGCTTAACACATTGCCTTATCAGTCCTTCTCTGTTGACAACCGGAATGTTTATTAACTGCGAGATTGACCAAGCCGATACGCCTCTGAACTTGGTTTTCCAAGGATTTAGGCGCAACAGAAGTTATCATAGCATTGTTGTAATTAATTACCCTCCACCAAGACGTGAGAGTTTACGATACAACAGGCTATTAGACTCCGTGCATGTGCAATAATATATTTCGTGTCACCCACGCCACTGTAGCAATTTATTTTCTCCGACATA
>JAODUO010000707.1:217500-220000 GCA_025642075.2 Ridgeia piscesae
TACTCTCTCATTTGAATGATGCACAAGTCAGGATACTACTCAATAATTCGAATATTGGCTATACCGTATAAAGCAACTGAAGACCTTGTCTAATCTGCCTTCGCCATGTAAGACAACAGAACTATAGTCACTGCCGCGAGACTGTCACTGTCAACGAGACTGTCAGAGGACAGTCTCAGATAACCCTACCAGTCCACGTGCAAGTCGAATCAGAATGTTAAAATTGCTTGTTTGTGTGCATTGTCCATGCCAATAGCAATGGCAATTGTAATGGCAAAGGCAATGCAATGTCAATATCATTTTGTAGAATCACCTGCTGAGGAATGGCATGCAAATACTCCAGAACAATTTAGCCAAAGAAGTAGATGATGGTTTGTATTTTGTATCCCCTTATCCGAGATTAATTAAGCCATTTCATCAGTGACATCGGAACAAAGCGAATATTGGGGAGGAAGCTGAGGCTACATAGAAACTTCCATTTGTACTTCATTGGCACAAATCCCAGCTTGAGGCGCTCCAAAAACGTCCAATTGTAACCCGCCAATGCTCTCAAACATCACAATATCCCTTTTCACCACACTAAGACTGGCAAAAACCCACCTTGAGACTTTCCAGAAGCCTTTCACTCCTTTGGGGCTCGACAAAAAGCACCTTGAAATTCTAAATATGGGTGGATTAACCTGGAATATCATCGGTCCTCTTAGCTAATATATAGAGGCTGACCGCCACCGTCAGGTCCCCAGGCAGTGTTACTAAGCTCTTCGTCGTTTTCTGTAGTTGCGGCGTATTCGGCACATTTCGGATGTTGTCGCCACGTATTATTTTCACAAATAACACAGTTTTAACACACACATACACACACACACGCACGCACGCACGCACGCACGCACGCACGCACGCACGCACGCACGCACGCACGCACGCACGCACGCACGCACGCACGCACGCACGCACGCACGCACGCACGCACCCGCCACGCACGCACGCACGCACGCACGCACGCACGCACGCACGCACGCACGCACGCACGCACCCCGCACGCACGCACGCACGCACGCACGCACGCACGCACGCACGCACGCACGCACGCACGCACGCACGCACGCACGCACGCACGCACGCACGCACGCACGCACACCACGCACGCAAGCACGCAAACACGCAAACACGCAAACACGCAAACAGCAAACAAAACACGCAAACACGCGCACGCGCACGGCACGCCCCACGCCACGCCACGCCACGCCACGCCACGCCACGCACGCCACGCCACGCCACGCACACGCACAGCACCGCACACGCACACGAAGACACACCCACGCACTCGCACTCGCACACGCCCCCAAACGCACACGCACACGCACACGCCCCGCACACGCCCCGCACACGCACACGCACACGCACACGAAACGCACCCCCACACGCACACGCACACGCACACGCACACGCTAACACGTAATATTATATATATATATATATATATATATATATATATATATATATATATATATATATAACCCATAATGTTTGTCTATGCTGCGTTAATATTACCTATCATGTCTCTCTATTGAGTGAAGCGGGTAAACAGTAAATTCCCCGTTATCCGCCATATTCTTACATTCCTGCAATTCCAGCAGATTTTCTGGTGAACATTGGAAAGACGTGGACCCATTTCTACACAGAGATTCTGCCGACATTAGAACTAGTTATGTACTCAGTCAAGGTAACGTTTTATCATAAATCGGGGGTTCTTTTTAATAGGCTACATAATCGACGGTTTTTGTAGCATAATAGTATCATGTAAGGGGGCTTGCCGGTGCTTCGCCACAATATTTGTGGACGGGGTGCGCCTCCTAAATATTTTAGGAAGAAGTGGGAATGTGTAATTGTTTCGTTGGAGGGACTGCCGATATGATTAGCCTCCATAATATTTAGGGAATGTGTTAGTCTTCAATTTCCAACATGTATCCCGACAGTGTGGAGGCGTTCATGGTTGAGTGATAGGCGAAGGAAAGCGTTTGAATGTCGCAGCATGGTGCTGGAGTTTCTGCCCAACCCCGCGATATCAATTTCGTGTCGATGTTTTCTGTTAGTGTGTCAGGGCATCGACGGACCTACACTCTCTTTCGAATCCAAACCACTCATACAGATGAGAAGTCACGTTGTCAGTATCACCGAAATCCTCAGTGTTATACATTTGTACGAACAGGTTAAAGGGCTGACCATTAAGCAGCTGACCTTGGTTGCATTCCGCGATGAAGTAGTTCTCAAGACGAATATCAAAGGTATGACGCATTGCATCAGTGTAAAACAGTTTCCACATTTTCGTAATGTTGGTTGAGCTGTTTTCTTTAATGGTTGGGCGCACACATTCGCACAAGACTTGTTGCATTATGCATGAGAGAGAATACATTTAATGATTTGGAATAACACATAGACTTATAATAAAAAGTTGTAATCAAAAGACACGAACAAACTATATAATTATTATAAGCAATCG
>JAODUO010000707.1:225000-230000 GCA_025642075.2 Ridgeia piscesae
CTGTTAAACTGCCTGCGTCTTGTCTTATGTATCAAACGTAGCATCATTAGCACATCGTTTAATCAATCGTAGGTAAGTAGTAATTATAATTCATTCAGTCATTCATTCATCAATTAGTTAATTAACTCGTGTTTAGTTCTTCAAACATATGAACATGATGCGTCAAAATAATAATGTCAGAAAAGGTATTAGCAATTGTATTACAAACGATAATAATCATGTTGACATATTCACATGAACATATTTTAGTTCATCTCTTAACTACTGCACTCTAATGAAACACTCGCTTTATTTTAACTGATATACAAAATATTAACTGCAGTTTTCTTTATTTCCTTCACCGTTTGTCTTTTATATGTGACTGTATATATGAATAATTATATAGAGGCTGAAAAATTAATAATAATAAAAATTAAGTTTTCATGTAAAACAAATATTTGTTGGTTGACTTGCCATTTACAGTCGATGGTGTGCTTGCTAGCCTTCTAGTATTCCCTGAAGACAGCTTGCCAACTTCCATTTAGCTAGCATATGTAAACCATATAGGTTCTGCGGGAACTCATTATATAATAACATTTCAAACGAGTTTTATTGTCTGTTTTTCGCAATTGTACCCTGTATTGGCGATAAGCATGCAAAAGCAAGCAGTATTGCCACTGGGCGTATTATTTAGATGCAATCCACACTGTCTTTTCTGTTACACGGAAACTCTCTCTCTCTCTCTCTTCTCTCTCTTCTCTCTCTCTCTCTCTCTCACTCTCTCTCTCTGTTTGTCTGTCTGTCTGTCTGTCTGTCTGTCTGTCTGTCTGTCTGTCTGTCTGTCTCTGTCTCTCTGTCTCTGTCTCTGTCTCTGTCTCTGTCTCTGTCTCTGTCTCTGTCTCTGTCTCTGTCTCTGTCTCTGCCTCTGCCTCTGCCTCTTCCTCTGCCTCTGCCTCTGCCTCTGCCTCTGCCTCTGCCTCTGCCTCTGCCTCTGCCTCTGCCTCTGCCTCTGCCTCTGCCTCTGCCTCTGCCTCTGCCTCTGCCTCTGCCTCTGCCTCTGCCTCTGCCTCTGCCTCTGCCTCTGCCTCTGCCTCTGCCTCTGCCTCTGCCTCTGCCTCTGCCTCTGCCTCTGCCTCTGCCTCTGCCTCTGCCTCTGCCTCTGCCTCTGCCTCTGCCTCTGCCTCTGCCTCTGCCTCTGCTCTGCTCTGCTCTGCTCTGCCTCTGCTCTGCCTCTGCCTCTGCCTCTGCCTCTGCCTCTGCCTCTGCCTCTGCCTCTGCCTCTGCCTCTGCCTCTGCCTCTGCTCTCTCTCTCTGTCTGCCTCTGCCTCTGCCTCTGCCTCTGCCTCTGCCTCTGCCTCTGCCTCTGCCTCTGCCTCTGCCTCTGCCTCTGCCTCTGCCTCTGCCTCTGCTCTGCTGCCTCTGCCTGCTGCGCTCGCTGCCTGTCTGCTGCTGCTCTGCTGCCGCTGCCGCTGCCGCTGCCGCTGCCGCTGCCGCTGCCGCTGCCTGCTGCCGCTGCCGCTGCCGCTGCCTCTGCCTCTGCCTCTGCCTCTGCCTCTGCCTCTGCCTCTGCCTCTGCCTCTGCCTCTGCCTCTGCCTCTGCCTCTGCCTCTGCCTCTGCCTCTGCCTCTGCCTCTGCCTCTGCCTCTGCCTCTGCCTCTGCCTCTGCCTCTGCCTCTGCCTCTGCCTCTGCCTCTGCCTCTGCCGCTGCCGCTGCCGCTGCCGCTGCCGCTGCCGCTGCCGCTGCCGCTGCCGCTGCCGCTGCCGCTGCCGCTGCCGCTGCCGCTGCCGCTGCCGCTGCCGCTGCCGCTGCCGCTGCCGCTGCCGCTGCCGCTGCCGCTGCCTCTGCCTCTGCCTCTGCCTCTGCCTCTGCCTCTGCCTCTGCCTCTGCCTCTGCCTCTGCCTCTGCCTCTGCCTCTGCCTCTGCCTCTGCCTCTGCCTCTGCCTCTGCCTCTGCCTCTGCCTCTGCCTCTGCCTCTGCCTCTGCTCTGTCTCTGTCTCTGTCTCTGTCTCTGTCTCTGTCTCTGTCTCTGTCTCTCTTCTCGCTCTCTCTCCCTGTTTGCCTGTCTGTCTGCGCACACCGAGGAGTGTGTAAGCCGACGCCAGCCTGTTAGGTCGCTGCGCCCCAGTGAACACAATATATTGTGTGTCACACGACTGGGGTTATGGATTACAAAGGGAGCCAGCGCCTACTCCGTGGAACTCGCTACCGCAGCGTCTGACGTCAACACCGATGACGACTTTGGCATTTAAAGTGAAGCTAATCACTCACTCAGTGAGCAGCGACGTTTGGAATTCACCTTTTGATTTCATGTCACGACTGGACAACAGACAACGCACACATAGTCGAGTTGTTGTCCGCCACGTCCATGTCCAGCCGCTCTCAACAGGCGTTGTTGATGGCAAATGTGTGTGAACCCTTCAATGCAAATGTAGATTTAACAATTTTGTAGAGTTTGTCGCATCTTCCGATGTTCCTGGCAAAAACCTATAGCCTTTTATGTTTGTGCTTAAATGGAGGGCACCTTGAACATACATTGTCTTGGTTCTGTTTGTCTGTATGTGTTATAACTTTATTGGAATATGTAAGGGGAAAGAGCTAGAGGGATATGGGTGCAATGGGGCAGGACATGACGGGTCAGGTGGAAGTTTATTGTGAGATATAAGCCGCGAGAGAAGTATGTTAACAAATAATACAGCTATAAATTACTTCGAATGCAGGTCATGCTGACATTTCCTGTACGAAATGTCCTTATATTGCGCTTTGCATGCAATGATTTACTGGCCACATTTCCCCACCCCAATTACGAAAGTGTGTCAATATATTCTAGTTATCGCTGATTTTGTTATCACTATATGATTGCTGTACAATTTATGTGTACATTTATTATTACATTATAGTTGTTTACTTTCTCATATGGTCTCCTGTAGAAATTTGAGTATTACGCTACCCGTTAAATTATTATTATTGCGGGGTTGTAATAAGGTGTAATATTGTACTATTATTATTCTAATTAGGGGAGATCGGGGCTAGTTGTAATAAAAACAACACATTTCAAGATAGCGGACGGGTTTCTTAACCGATCGAAATATTTTTCATGGCAAAGGATCCACACATATCTCCCGCAGATAATCGCGGCATAATTAATTTCCCGGCCTATTACACGTTTGTAGTATAATGAGTTATATGAGGTGTCCTAAAGTGTTACAGATTACCCCGGTACGGGGGTAATTTGTAACACTTTAGGACACATTTCATGATTGCGGGTGAATTTGTTAACCGGTCGAAACTTCTGTTATGCCAATGGGTCCCCACATATCTCCCGCACATAATTGGTGCATAATTAAATGCTGGCTTATTAAATATTTATGGCATAATGAGTTATATGAGGTGTCCTAAAGTGTTACAAGTTACCGCGGTACGGTAGTACTTCTTTTCTTTTAAAATGGCGTAACTTTATGGCGTGTCGACGGATTCACGTGATATTACACACGATATGGTCAATTCTATTGATGAAAATGCTCTCGTCTTGAAGAATAATTTGCATTAGCAGTTTTGTCTGCAAGCCCTCTGTTACAAATTAACCGTGTTGCAACTAGCCCCGGTCTCCTCTAAATAACAACTCGCTACAACCTAACTTGGCTGCGTTCTCTGCCTGATCTCGTATATTATATCACCGATTGCCGTATGTTTAAAATGTTTGTTTGTATATGTGATTTGTCCGATTCAAAATAATCTAACTATCTAAATCCAATAAATACACCATCGCTGTCCGAAATAATAGATCTGTTATAAATAGTCATTAGTTAAGTTGCACCATATGTTCGCTGTTAATTTGTTTGTTGGCGACTTTCGAACTTTGGTTAGCGTGCTTAGCAAATTTTCTTTGTCTATTTTGAATTATTTCTGACACAGTCCTACGCCCATCATCTGACACTGACATCAAACGGACTAACGACATTTAGGGGACCTCTGCCACATACTGCGTGTGTGCTTGCCGCCAGTTGTACGCACGCAATATTTGATTTATAAGTTATAAGTTTGTTGTCTGTTCGCATGCTGAGGGCAGAGTGACCTCAACATGCAAATTCTGGTGTGACAATACGTGACGAAAATTCAAGACAGTAATAACATATTATGCAAAATAAACACAGGTGGGTAATTGTAATATTTTATGTAACTTACATCCATCATAAACATCCAACTACGCAGTTATGTAGTTACTATCTATTGGACATGGCAGACAGCCAACTACCACGTTTGCATGGGCGTTACCCGACTGTCCAGTAGTGAAATGCTACGATGACACTCCGCCGACAATTACAAGTCGAGAGTCGCCACTGAATATAAGGACGTTGTCCGCCGTCGCTGCTCACAACGCCACGGAACGTGAAGTGAAGACAACAAGACTCGCAGAACTTCCCTGATCAAGACATGATTGCTGCACGACTCGCGTGTCTTGCGTTGGTCAGTCTACTGTTTGGCCAACTGGACACCTCTGATGCTGGTAAGTGGATCTCGATAAATGTGTCGTAAGCTACAGAATAGTTAGGATTTGTCGCCAGCAGTTGTCTTGTCGTGTACATGTTCAAGCTGATGTTCTTAGCAGTTGTTTGGCGTTGTTTGTTTCATGTTTTGTTTTTGTGTTTACGAGAAGACGTGTTGAGTTGTTAGTGCAACGTACCAACCATGTTCTTACGGAATTGTTCCTTAGTTATGACACCTTAGTTTGAGATGCAATCACAAGCATCGAACTAAGACAGCTCTAAAACACGTTTAAAAAAAGTATATGCACATGTTTACACTAATTTCAAAATGTTGTATTTGTATCATTCGTCTGTAATACCAACCTACCTGCTCTGCCAGCAGACTGTCAGTACCGTATCAAGGTACGGACTGGCTTGAGCAAATATGCTGGAACTGACGGGAGAGTGTACATAAAACTGTACGACTTCAATGGGCAAAATGGAGGATGGAAGCAACTAGACACACCGGCCAACGATTTCGAGAGAGGAAGGTTAGG
>JAODUO010000707.1:232500-238542 GCA_025642075.2 Ridgeia piscesae
CTGGATTACGCAGGACAAAACACATTTATATACTGTTACGAATGTACTTGTCATTGGACGTTTTATCATGTTACGTTGGCGCAGTTGCAAGCATTCATATATTTATTACTGCAGGATACGCACGTTCTTCCGGTCGGTCAAGAATGCATGCAAGGTCACTAACATGATGGCCAAACATGGTGCTGGACAGTCCAACTGGTACGTACAGCGGATCGTCATCACGAACAAAGCCACTAAGAAGAGCTACGTGTGTTGGTACAGAAAGTGGATCGGGGCGTTTCCTAGGAACATACAGTGCGTGCCGACATGACGTCACAATGCACCAGTCGACCATGCGCCAACAACGCTCCTTCATGTTCCCGTGATGCTTCACTCGATCGTTGAGTATTGAGCGAAAATGCTTTATACGACAATGTTGTTCTTCAACCACGTTGTTAATCCATAAAGCATATAGTGCATTCAAATATCAATGTGTGTGTGTGTGTATTCATTATAGTTATAAAGATGACCAAACATAAAGAAGCTATGATTTAACAAAATCTAAGCTGTCCAGCCCATCATAATCTGTGTAACAGGAATTAATACACATAACTGAACATATTTTGCCACATTGCGACATCTCATTTCCAAAATGGCGGCATCGTTGATCTAAGCGAACTGGGGGACCGCTTTCTTCCGTTTTCTTTCCATCGATGTCTGCACTTGCGTTAGCGTATTTGACCCTAGGGTACACACATAGGCCAACCGCTGTATAAGGGTATGGAGGCCTTTGCGACAATCGGGTACTTTTTATGTTCGAGGCATGTCAATGTGCGTGACACAGTACTACACAAACAGCCGCACAGTTCAACAATGTCGGTCTCCGTCCACTGTTTTTCATACCAAATATAACAATCCTGCTGCGTCCGGGCATTAAACCCGGGCCGCCGTCATTCCGGTCAGATGCGCTAACCACTACACTACCCGCGCCTCTTGTAACGAAGTTTCAAATGTAGGAACAATTGAGGTGGGTTCGCATTCTACACAGGTGCCGAATTCTTGTCGGAAATTGCAAAAAAATCATATTCCTGTTCCCATGCACAGGCCCCTAATTTAAAATCAGTACTACTGACCTTCACAGGTCGACGACTGAAGTTCCGTTCATAATGTCGGCACTCTACTCTCTGCGATCTTGAAGTCTAAAACTTGTCAACAGCGACCCTCCCGTTGAGAAAGTTTAACACAGTGTGTGACACATCAGTAGTCACTTTTGTCTTTATTCCGAAGTTTGCCCGACAAAAACAGCTCTCAGAACACGACGCGAGAGAAGTGGTGCAACCCACACAAGTCTTGAAAGAACTGTTGTTTTTCGTATGGCAGTTCACCATAACTGGTATGGTATGTCTATCGTTTAGCATTACCCTTTTTTCGGAATGGAAACAGTATGCTTAGGAAGCATGCTGCTTCATAAGCATACTTTTTCCAGTTATAGTGCGTCCTGCTTTGTGTATTTGCAAAGAAATATAACTGTATTGAGTTGTTGTATGTGTGCGTATGCGAGAATGTGTGTTGCATTCGCGCGGATTGTGCTTACTTATGTCAATGTTAAGATACATCCCGCGGTGTAATGTCAGCCTCTTATACAAGTTGCGTTTGATATGCTTTATATTAGCATCATATTGTGACATTACTTACTTTGAAATACTAGACTTAAAGTGTCTAAATTGTCTTCGTGCAACAGAAGCTCGCTCGCAATGTGATGATGTTATGTTGCATATGTTACTGGAATAGTTGGGTGCTTTACGCTTTATCCACCCAATTGACATCTTAATACTAGTAGAGCACACTCGATAAACAAACATAAAACTGGGATACCTCCGTAGATCCCAAGAGAGCACCACCTGAATGGGTTACGAGGAAATGATTCGAAGTCTAAACTGTCTTCATTATATCAGTTTTGATCATCTGTGTAGCGTGAAAGCTAGCCAGATCAAGCGTCTAGCTAAAACGTTTCGATTGTTTTCTCGCATTTGTGAAGAACTGTGACATTAACATTAATGTCCACTCGCAGTTGTTATGGTACACACACCCATCTATGTCATGCTATCTTTGATTCTCCCGTTCTCTGCCCTTTTGTGCTTTTCCTGCGCGAAAGATCCTATATTCTTCCATTTCAGCGGTAATATCGTCCAGGCATGGTTTCAGATTCATCTTCGACGCTAACGTCAATTGTTTGCAGTTTTATGTGTTATGCAAACAATGCGTAACCTTCCATTACTTTATTGGACTGGCTGCATATTTCTGCTACCCTCGCTTGATACTTCTGGCGCTGTTCTGTTATGCTTATTAGCTTACTTACTGGAGTAGCGGAGGACGCCTTGGCTTTAATACTTCTAGCACGGTTCTGTTGTCTTTCGTCTTTTCTTAGGTCATTTACAGAAGGTATTCCAGAAATATCTTAGTTGTTAAGCAAAGAAGCCTACTTGTCGGAACGATTAGATTTCATCGTAAGCTAATTTCAGGATGTTCCCTTACAGTGCAATGTGTGCATGCAATACACCGACGACATCGATGTCAACACATTCGTTTTGATGGTTTGCTGGTAACTATTCTGACCGATGTTGTGTTTCATCGGAGGGCATTTTTAGAACTTTATTTCCGCAAATTGTAGGGATGACGCAGACGCTAGTTTCTACTTGCCAGCCAACGAATGTGTTGACATCGATGTCGTCGGTGTATTGCATGCACACATTGCACTGTAAGGGAACATCCTGAAATTAGCTTACGATGAAATCTAATCGTTCCGACAAGTAGGCTTCTTTGCTGAACAACTAAGATATTTCACTCCACAATGGTGTCAATGACTGGCATATTACGTTTCATCTCAAAATACACCTAACCGTATGGTGCACTAAATATTTTCAAATATTACGGTCGTGGTTAAGGTCAGGATTATAAGTACAGTTATTAAGTTATGGTTAGTAGTGTTAGTGTTTTTAATAATCCCAACCAGACCATATCCTGAATATATAGTGCACCACACCTGATTGATATTTTAAAGGTGAAACATCACGCTAATCCTGAAAATCATCATCTGCCTCGAGGAAAGCTCTTACAAGTAAACACAACTTCGTTCAAAACGGTTGACTCCGATATGGACTCATGTTACCTTCTGAAATACCCACTATGTGCCAACAACCGACCAATTTGACGATGTAACAATCGCATGACCCGGGTGACTGCAAAACAAACCGGTCTAGTATGTTAACTATGAAACCCGCCTCGGCTGCATGAAACATATACAGAAAGACATGAGTCAACTAGCGACAGTCCAGCGACGAGCAGCCAGATTCTATTGGGGCGACTATAATTACAGAACACCAGGATATGTCGAAAATAAACTGAAGAGATATACGTGAAAAGCTTTCAAGCGATAAGGAAGAACAACCGCCTTTTTCTCTCACAAAATCAATATCGGGAAGGTTCTTTTCCCCAGCAACACTTAGATTAAATAATCTCCTCATGAGTCTTAACACTTTTAAATGCTTATGCAACACATTTTTAGCATTTAAATTAGTAATCAACTTTCTAAGAGAGCATTATGCAGTGACCCAATACGCATAAGCGTCATTGGATTGGTAACGTCCTGAAAGGCCCCCGTCTAGTATCTGGAAGAAAAAGAACTATTATCTAGGCCATTCAAAGTAAGATTGATTCTTTCGCACTTACAAATTCATGAGGTGCGAAGAGATTACGTGAATCTTCATGTCTGCGTAGAGTGTTTTGACAATGTTATGTATTGAATTACTTACGTATTGAATTACTTCAAATAATTACGTTAATACTACTAACGAAAGAACGGACGGACGGACGGACGGACGGGCGGGCGGGCGGGCGGGCGGGGGGCGGGCGGGCGGGCGGGCGGGCGGCGGGCGGGCGGGCGGGCGGGCGGGCGGGCGGGCGGGCGGGGGGGCGGGCGGGGGGGGGGGGCGGGCGGGGGGGCGGGCGGGGGGGCGGACGGGCGGGCGGGCGGGCGGACGGGGGGGGGGCGGGCGGATGGACGACGGACGGACGGACGGACGGACGGACGGACGGACGGACGGGGGGACGGACGGACGGACGGACGGACGGACGGACGGACGGGCGGACGGACGGACGGACGGACGGACGGACGGACGGACGGACGGACGGACGGACGGACGGACGGACGGACGGACGGACGGACGGACGGACGGACGGACGGACGGACGGACGGACGGACGGACGGACGGACGGGCGGACGGACGGACGGACGGACCGACCGACCGACCGACCGACCGACCGACCGACCGACCGACCGACCGACCGACCGGGCCGACCACGACCACCCACCAGACCACCCACCACCACGACCGACCGACCGACCGACCGACCGACCGACCGACCGACCGACCGACCGACCGACCGACTTACCGACCGACCGACTTACCGACTTACCGACTTACTGACTTACTGACTTACTGACTTACTGATTTTCACTGCCACTGCCACTGCCACGCCACTGCCCCCGCCACGCCACGCCACGCCACCCCTCCCCCCCCCCCACCGCCACCCCCCCCCAAATCCCTAATACCATTACCCCCAAAATGACTCCCCCCAAATCCATAATAACAACCCATCCCCCCACCCCACTATGCCACGAAGCCCCCCACTACCACCCCATCCCCTAATACCACAATAATAATACCCTCCCCCCCCTTTCCCACTAATACCATAATAACAATACCCAAACCCAACCCCACACCCTAACTAATTCCCACCACTCCCCTCCTTTTCCCCCCTCCCTACCCTTAACACCCCCCACAAAACCCACCACCCCTAAAACCCTCCCAAAATAACTCCCTAATTTCCACTCCCACCCCCCCAACTACCATACCATAATTATCCACTCCCCCCACTCCCCCTTATAATCCCCCTCCCCCCTAATACCATACCACAATAATTATCCCTAATACCCTTATAAACCCTAACTACCACTCCCCCCTCCATCCATCCCCCCCTTCCCTCCCTTCCCTTTAAACTCCCTAATCCACTCCACACCATTAAATCCATCCACTCCCTTTTCCACTCCACCCCAACCCTAAAAAACCCCCTAACAATCCACTAACTTCCAAAACCCTAACTACCCCTAATAACTCCCTAATAACTTCCCCTCCCCAAAATTTTCCCCCCCCCTCCCCTACCACTACCACTACCACTACTACTATTAATACTAATACGACGTCTGTGGTACACAACTTCACTGAAGAATATTTAGTTTAATTAGCCCTACAATTATATACTGTTTCTAATTTCTATTTAATTTTAAATACCTTTGTAAATTGTAAATTGGCACTAAGGCAGTATGTGGTTTTTTTTATTTGCGTTTCAGGTAATTTATTGAACATTGTATTATATATTTTAAGGGTCTATAAACACTTCCGATTGCGATAATGATTTTACACATACGATACAATTAAGGGTGTTCCAACACAACGAAGTGTCCGCATTAGATTGCATCAGTGAACGTTCAGTATTAATATAGAAATAGTAATAATACAAATTCTATCGCGCCTATATCCTCGATAATTCGAACTCAGGGGAGCAACATGCAGCATCGTTACACGTGATCATGAATGAGGACAGACAAAAGTCGTCACTGGACGTCATTGGTTTACGGTAGGAATGCGATTTCAAACAAATATGACTTGATGACCCCTTGAATTTTCCGAAAGATGGTTGTAGTGGCAGATGACTGAAAAGTGATACGGATATGATTCTAATTTTTTTGGCGTAGCTACTGAAAAAGTACGTTTGCCCAAAGAACAAGCGTTGTTGGAAAACAGGAAATAAAAGGGTCCTAGTGATGTTAGAAAAACATTCAGGTTAACTAAATAAGAAGATTGCTGAGCAGGAAGGGCACTGCATGTATTACTAGTTTATTTATACTGTTACTTACTGCTATCATTAGTCTACTTACACATACAGCACCACCCGCGCACGTTTCAGGTGCAATTCCTTGTCCTACGGCGGCTGTAGCAAAAT
>JAODUO010000708.1:0-20000 GCA_025642075.2 Ridgeia piscesae
TCATATTCATACTTAATCTCAATGTCATATTCATACTTCAACTCGCTGTCATATTCAAACTTACTCTAACTGTTGTACTCATAGTTCATCTCATATTGAGCAATTGGTGATTGAATAAACAGTTTGCTAGGGAGTTAAGTGTAAATACTTGTGAACAGTGTAAATACTGGAGCCAGCACTATATCAGAACATACCATATGCTACTGCTTTCAGTGAGGTTTGTGCACAAATCTCCTCATAATACATGTCCCCCTGTGTGTCTGACAGCTGAGTCTGACTGTCTGGCGCGTCACTGTCAACACTGCTTGGCCTGACAGACCTGGCTTGTTGTGGCCCGCCACCACCACCGGTGTCACCAAATGTCACTGGTGCAGCACTTAATGCCATTCCAACTGTTCTTTGAGACAAATCGTTCTGACCCTTTGCACCACCTGCCACCCCCTTCATACCACCTGCCACCAGCCTCAACTCCCCCTTCAGCGTAACCTTCTCATAATCTCCTCTTTCCTTCAGTGGGAGCTCAACCACAGCTGCAATGAAGAAAGCAAAACACCAAAGTAGAAACTCTACAGAGGACACAACAGAAATTATTCCTGAACGGAGGAAATGTTGTTACAAAACACGCCTAACAAAATGTGGTTTGATAATCATAGATAAGCAGACTAAAGCAATATCATATAGATGGCTTGTGATAGTGAATAATTATGAGAATGTTCATATAAGTATTTCGTTCTCACATTAGAAACAAGAGGACTTGATGTGATTCTAGAAGTTCATTTGTCTACTCATTAAGTTCATCTGTCTACTCATTAAGTACATCTGTCTACTCATTAAGTTCATCTGTCTACTCATTATCTGCATCTGTCTACTCATTAAGTTCATCTGTCTACTCATTAAGTTCATCTGTCTACTCATTAAGTTCATCTGTCTACTCATTATCTGCATCTGTCTACTCATTAAGTTCATCTGTCTACTCATTAAGTTCATCTGTATACTCATTAAGTACATCTGTCTACTCATTAAGTTCATCTGTCTACTCATTAAGTATATCTGTCTACTCATTAAGTACATCTGTCTACTCATTAAGTTCATCTGTCTACTCATTAAGTACATCTGTCTACTCATTAAGTTCATCTGTCTACTCATTAAGTACATCTGTCTACTCATTAAGTACATCTGTCTACTCATTAAGTATATCTGTCTACTCATTAAGTACATCTGTCTACTCATTAAGTACATCTGTCTACTCATTAAGTACATCTGTCTACTCATTAAGTACATCTGTCTACTCATTAAGTACATCTGTCTACTCATTAAGTTCATCTGTCTACTCATTAAGTACATCTGTCTACTCATTAAGTACATCTGTCTACTCATTAAGTATATCTGTCTACTCATTAAGTATATCTGTCTACTCATTAAGTACATCTGTCTACTCATTAAGTACATCTGTCTACTCATTAAGTATATCTGTCTACTCATTAAGTACATCTGTCTACTCATTAAGTACATCTGTCTACTCATTAAGTACATCTGTCTACTCATTAAGTACATCTGTCTACTCATTAAGTACATCTGTCTACTCATTAAGTACATCTGTCTACTCATTAAGTACATCTGTCTACTCATTAAGTACATCTGTCTACTCATTAAGTACATCTGTCTACTCATTAAGTACATCTGTCTACTCATTAAGTACATCTGTCTACTCATTAAGTACATCTGTCTACTCATTAAGTACATCTGTCTACTCATTAAGTACATCTGTCTACTCATTGAGTACATCTGTCTACTCATTAAGTACATCTGTCTACTCATTAAGTACATCTGTCTACTCATTAAGTTCATCTGTCTACTCATTAAGTACATCTGTCTACTCATTAAGTACATCTGTCTACTCATTAAGTTCATCTGTCTACTCATTAAGTACATCTGTCTACTCATTAAGTACATCTGTCTACTCATTAAGTACATCTGTCTACTCATTAAGTACATCTGTCTACTCATTAAGTACATCTGTCTACTCATTAAGTACATCTGTCTACTCATTAAGTACATCTGTCTACTCATTAAGTACATCTGTCTACTCATTAAGTACATCTGTCTACTCATTAAGTACATCTGTCTACTCATTAAGTTCATCTGTCTACTCATTAAGTACATCTGTCTACTCATTAAGTACATCTGTCTACTCATTAAGTTCATCTGTCTACTCATTAAGTACATCTGTCTACTGATTAAGTACATCTGTCTACTCATTAAGTTCATCTGTCTACTGATTAAGTACATCTGTCTACTGATTAAGTACACCTGTCTACTCATTAAGTACACCTGTCTACTGATTAAGTACATCTGTCTACTCATTAAGTACATCTGTCTACTCATTAAGTACACCTGTCTACTGATTAAGTACATCTGTCTACTGATTAAGTACATCTGTCTACTGATTAAGTACATCTGTCTACTCATTAAGTACACCTGTCTACTGATTAAGTACACCTGTCTACTGATTAAGTACATCTGTCTACTGATTAAGTACATCCTGTCTACTCATTTAGTACTCATGTCTACTGATTAAGTACACATGTCTACTGATTAAGTACATCTGTCTACTGATTAAGTACATCTGTCTACCCATTAAGTACATCTGTCTACTGATTAAGTACATCTGTCTATTCATTAAGTACACCTGCCTACTGATTAAGTACATCTGTCTACTGATTAAGTACATCTGTCTACTGATTAAGTACATCTGTCTACTGATTATGTACATCTGTATACTCATTAAGTACATCTGTCTACTGATTAAGTACATCTGTCTACTGATTAAGTACATCTGTCTACTCATTAAGTACATCTGTCTACTCATTAAGTACATCTGTCTACTCATTAAGAACATCTGTCTACTCATTAAGTACATCTGTCTACTCATTAAGAACATCTGTCTACTCATTAAGTACATCTGTCTACTCATTAAGTACATCTGTCTACTCATTAAGTACATGTTAGCAATTTGGATTACGTAATCTAGTAGCATAGATTATGTACTTGCTAGTTGCGTGAATTATGTACGTTGGCGGTAGCCTGGATTATGTACTCTGCAAGCTAGTAGTATGGATTACCTACATCTAGGTGTGGATTGTGTACATGCACACACACACACATACATTACACACATAGATACACATCACACACACCCATTACCTTGTTTGGCACATATGTCAATAAACAAATGATCTTGATCTAGCAGCAAACATTCTTCTTCATCAGTGCTTCCATCATCATCATCTTCTGAGCTTTGATCATGATCATCTCCATCTACCAAAACAATGCATTTCCACTCAGTTATTGTGCACTGGTAGGATCTATGTATCACAATTATTGTTAACTGTTGATCATATAAATATTTTTATGTCACTAACTGGACATATTGTGAATTGTACAATCATTTTGGTAGCTAAGCAGATCAAAACTAGCCACGAATGTGTCCTATTAAACTACTAAACTTCTATAGTATGATGTAAGTGTAACCCACGTAAGATCCGTTCTCAATCATAACTAAATGGTCTCATAAAGGGAGTGGTCTCATAAAGGGAGTGGTCTCATAACAGGTGAGGTCTCATAACAGGTGAGGTCTCATAACAGGTGAGGTCTCATAACAGGTGTGATCTCATAACAAGGTGTGATCTCATAACAGGTGTGATCTCATAACAGGTGTGGTCTCATAACAGGTGTGATCTCATAACAAGTGTGATCTCATAACAGGTGTGATCTCATAACAGGTGTGGTCTCATAACAGGTGTGATCTCATAACAGGTGTGTCTCTAACAGGGGTGTCTCAACAGTGTGGTCTCATAACAGGTGTGGTCTCATAACAGTGTGGTCTCATAACAGGTGTGGTCTCATAACAGGTGTGGTCTCATAACAGGTGTGGTCTCATAACAGGTGTGGTCTCATAACAGGTGTGGTCTCATAACAGGTGTGGTCTCATAACAGGTGTGGTCTCATAACAGGTGTGGTCTCATAACAGGTGTGGTCTCATAACAGGTGTGATCTCATAACAGGTGTGGTCTCATAACAGGTGTGGTCTCATAACAGGTGTGGTCTCATAACAGGTGTGGTCTCATAACAGGTGTGGTCTCATAACAGGTGTGGTCTCATAACAGGTGTGATCTCATAACAGGTGTGGTCTCATAACAGGTGTGGTCTCATAACAGGTGTGGTCTCATAACAGGTGTGGTCTCATAACAGGTGTGGTCTCATAACAGGTGTGCTCTCATAACAGGTGTGGTCTCATAACAGGTGTGCTCTCATAACAGGTGTGGTCTCATAACAGGTGTGCTCTCATAACAAGCGTGGTCTCATAAAGGGTGTAGTCTCATAAAGAGGTGGTCTCACAAATAGGGTGGTCACATAAAGAGAGTGGTCTTATATAAGGGGTGGTCTCAGAAATAGGGTATTTCACAAAAAGAAAAAGATGGTTATATCAGGAAGATAAATACACAAACAATGTCAAATGCCATATACACATGTACCCAGTGATGTTTTCACTAGTTCAGACCACGGCTTGCCACAAATTCACATCCAATCTCCCTCCTCCAAACTGCTACCCTCCACCTCCATCCTCCCTTTTCATATCCTCCACATCCCACCTTCCTCTTCCAACCTCCAACCTCCCATCCTCCACATCCCACCTTCAACTTTCCACATCTCACCAAAGTATTGCGTAGGATCTAAAATGTTGAAGAATCCAAGATGGCTTCCAAAGCTTAACCAAACAGCTGCAATATTCAACATCAACCATCTACATCCATATCCCACCTTCCTCCTCTCACCTCTACCTCCCATCCTCTACATCCAACCTTCCTCCTCTCACCTCCATCCTCCCATCCTACACATCTCACCTTCCTCCTCTCACCTCCAACCTCCCATCCTACACATCCCACCTTCCTCCTCTCACCTCCAACCTCCCATCCTCTACATCCCACCTTCCTCCTCTCACCTCCAACCTCCCATCCTCCACACCCCATCTTCCTCCTCTCACCTCCACCTCCCATCCTCTACATCCCACCTTCCTCCTCTCACCTCTACCTCCCATCCTCTACATCCCACCTTCCTCCTCTCACCTCCACTCCCATCCTCCACATCCCACCTTCCTCCTCTCACCTCCAACCTCCCATCCTCCACATCCCACCTTCCTCCTCTCACCTCCACCTCCCATCATCCACATCCTACCTTCCTCCTCTTACCTCCAACCTCCCTTCATCCACATCCCACCTTCCTCTTCTCACCTCCACCTCCCTTCCTCCACATCCCACCTTCCTCCTCTCACCTCCAACCTCCCATCCTTTACATCCCACCTCCCTCCTCTCACCTCCAACCACCCATCCTCCACATCCCACCTTCCTCCTCTCACCTCCAACCTCCCATCCTCCACACCCCACCTTCCTCCTCTCACCTCCACCTCCCATCCTCTACATCCCACCTTCCTCCTCTCACCTCCACCTCCCATCCTCTACATCCCATCCTTCCACCTCCCATCCTCCACATCCCACCTTCCTCCTCTCACCTCCAACCTCCCATCCTCCACATCCCACCTTCCTCCTCTCACCTCCAACCTCCCATCCTCCACATCCCACCTTCCTCCTCTCACCTCCAACCTCCCATCCTCCACATCCCACCTTCCTCCTCTCACCTCCAACCTCCCATCCTCCACATCCCACCTTCCTCCTCTCACCTCCACCTCCCATCCTCTACATCCCACCTTCCTCCTCTACCTCAACCTCCCATCCTCCACATCCCACCTTCCTCCTCTCACCTCCAACCTCCCATCCTCCACATCCCACCTTCCTCCTCTCACCTCCAACCTCCCATCCTCTACATCCCACCTTCCTCCTCTCACCTCCACCTCCCATCCTCCACATCCCACCTTCCTCCTCTTACCTCAACCTCCCATCCAATCCCACCTTCCTCACTTCTCACCTCCAACCTCCCATCCTCCACATCCCACCTTCCTCCTCTCACCTCCAACCTCCCATCCTCCACACCCCACCTTCCTCCTCTCACCTCCAACCTCCCATCCTCCACATCCCACCTTCCTCCTCTCACCTCCAACCTCCCATCCTCTCCACATCCCACCTTCCTCCTCTCTACCTCCACCTCCCTTCCTCCACATCCCACCTTCCTCCTCTCACCTCCACCTCCCATCCTCCACATCCCACCTTCCTCCTCTCACCTCCAACCTCCCATCCTCCACATCCCACCTTCCTCCTCTCACCTCCAACCTCCCATCCTCTACATCCCACCTTCCTCCTCTCACCTCCAACCTCCCATCCTCACATCCCACCTTCCTCCTTTCCACCTCCACTTCCCACCTTCCTCCTCTCACCTCCAACTTCCCATCTCCACATCCCACCTTCCTCCTCCCACCTCCAACCTCCCATCCTCTACATCCCACCTTCCTCCTCTTACCTCAAACCTCCCTACCTCCACATCCCACCTTCCTCCTCTCACCTCAAACCTCCCTTCCTCCACATTCCACCTTCCTCCTCTCACCTCCAACCTCCCATCCTCCACATCCCACCTTCCTCCTCTCACCTCCACCTCCCATCCTCCACATCCCACCTTCCTCCTCTTACCTCAAACCTCCCTTCCTCCACATTCCACCTTCCTCCTCACACCTCCACCTCCCATCCTCCACATCCCACCTCCCATCCTCCACATCCCACCTTCCTCCTCTTAACTCCAACCTCCCATCCTCCACACCCCACCTTCCTCCTCTCACCTCCAACCTCCCATCCTCTACATCCCACCTTCCTCCTCTCACCTCACCTCCCATCCTCCACATCCCACCTTCCTCCTCTCACCTCCACCTCCTCCACATCCCATCTTCTTCCTCTCACCTCCACCTCCCATCCTCCACATCCCACCTTCCTCCTCTCACCTCCAACCTCCCTTCCTCCACCTCCCACCTTCCACTTTCCATATCCCACCAAAGTATTGCGTATGATCTAAAATGTTGGGGAATCCAAGATGGTTTCCAACGCTTAAACAAACAGCTGCAATATTCAACATCAAGATTAAAATTCACACCGACATCTGTATGTATTAACAATTGCCTGCCAAATGCCATATTAAGAAACGAACCTCCAAAATCAACATTATAATACACGTCTTCAACTCCCTCAGTCTGAAATACAAACAATAAGATCATTAGCAGCCATAGTGTCTACAACATTTCATGTCTAGAATACTCCTAGAGAATTACTGTTTCTGTGACTCAATGTTAACAAAGTCTTATACAGCACTGTTTCAATTGTTTAGTTTATTCAAATCACTTTACCATCAACTCCAGCACCCTACAGAGGCAGAGGCAGATTGGACCAACAATGAGCTAATGTGGTGATTGTGTTATCCAAGGTGTTGCTGATGATTGTGCTATCTGTCGACGGTGGTGGTTGTGTTTTCTATATATGATATGCTATGTTTTAGTTTGCCATTATGTGTTCATGTACATAGGGTTGTAAAATGCCCGAGAGCAATTTTTTATTGATAAGATTGATTGTGTTATTTTATTATTATTATTATCTACGGTAGTGGTAGTGGTGATATTGTTATCCGGGGTTTTGTGGTGATTGTGTTACATGATGATGGTGGTTATTGTGTTACCTGTGGTGGTGGTGATGGTGGTGATTATGTCATGTCCACTGGCTATGGTGATTATGTTATCTGGTGATTGTGGTATATATGGTGGTATTGTTTTATATATGGTAGTGGTGGTGATTGTGTTATCAGTGGTGGTGTTGGTGGTGGTAGTGATTGTGTTATCAGTGGTGGTGATTGTACTATCTGTGTTAGTGAAGCTCCAACTTCTGCCTAAACCCTTCCTTCTACCTAACCACCTCCTTCTGCCTAACCACCTCCTTCTGCCTAACCACCTCCTTCTGCCTAACATCCTCCTTCTGCCTAACCACCTCCTTCTACCTAATCCCCTCCTTCTGCCTAACCACCTCCTTCTGCCTAACCTCCTCCTTCTGCCTAACCACCTCCTTCTGCCTAATCCCCTCCTTCTGCCTAACCACCTCCTTCTGCCTAACCACCTCCTTCTGCCTAACCACCTCCTTCTGCCTAACCACCTCCTTCTACCTAATCCCCTCCTTCTGCCTAATCCCCTCCTTCTGCCTAACCACCTCCTTCTGCCTAACCTCCTCCTTCTGCCTAACCACCTCCTTCTGCCTAATCCCCTCCTTCTGCCTAACCTCCTCCTTCTGCCTAACCACCTCCTTCTGCTAACCTCCTCCTTCTGCCTAACCTCCTCCTTCTGCCTAATCCCCTCCTTCTGCCTAATCCCCTCCTTCTGCCTAACCACCTCCTTCTGCCTAATCCCCTCCTTCTGCCTAACCACCTCCTTCTGCTAACCTCCTCCTTCTGCCTAACCTCCTCCTTCTGCCTAATCCCCTCCTTCTGCCTAACCACCTCCTTCTGCCTAATCCCCTCCTTCTGCCTAATCCCCTTCTTCTGCCTAACCACCTCCTTCTGCCCAACCTCCCCCTTCTGCCTAATCCCCTCCTTCTGCCTAACCACCTCCTTCTGCCTAATCCCCTCCTTCTGCCTAACCACCTCCTTCTGCTAACTTCCTCCTTCTGCCTAACCTCCTCCTTCAACTTAACCTCCTCCTTCAGCCTAACTCCTCCTTCTGCCTAATCCCTCCTTCTGCCTAATCCCTTCCTTCTGCCTAACCTCCTCCTTCTGCCTAACCTCCTCCTTCAGCCTAACCTCCTCCTTCTGCCTAGCTTCCTCCTTCAGCCTAACCTCCTCCTCCTGCCTAACCTCCTCCTTCTGACTAACCTCCTCCTCCTGCCTAACCTCCTCCTCCTGCCTAACCTCCTCCTCCTATGCCTAACCTCCTCCTCCTGCCTAACCTCCTCCTCCTGCCTAACCTCCTCCTCCTGCCTAACCTCCTCCTCCTGCCTAACCTCCTCCTTCTGCCTAACCTCCTCCTCCTGCCTAACCTCCTCCTTCTGCCTAACCTCCTCCTCCTGCCTAACCTCCTCCTCCTGCCTAACTTCCTCCTCCTGCCTAACCTCCTCCTTCTGTCTAACCTCCTCCTTCTGCCTAACCTCCTCCTTCTGCCTAATCTCCTCCTTCTGCCTAATCTCCTCCTTCTGCCTAATCTCCTCCTTCTGCCTAATCCCTCCTCCTGCCTAACCTCCTCCTTCTGCGTAACCTCCTCCTTCTGCCTAACCTCCTTCTGCCTAACCTCCTCCTTCTGCCTAACCTCCTCCTTCTGCCTAACCTCCTCCTTCTGCCTAACCTCCTCCTTCTGCCTAACCTCCTCCTCCTGCCTAACCTCCTCCTCCTGCCTAACCTCCTCATTCTGCCTAACCTCCTCCTTCTGCCTAACCTCCTCCTCCTGCCTAACCTCCGCCTTCTGCCTAACCTCCTCCTTCTGCCTAACCTCCTCCTCCTGCCTAACCTCCTCATTCTGCCTAACCTCCTCATTCTGCCTAACCTCCTCCTTCTGCCTAACCTCCTCCTCCTGCCTAACCTCCTCCTTCTGCCTAACCTCCTCCTTCTGCCTAACCTCCTCCTCCTGCCTAACCTCCTCCTTCTGCCTAACCTCCTCTTCTGCCTAACCTCCTCCTTCTGCCTAACCTCCTCCTCCTGCCTAACCTCCTCCTTCTGCCTAACCTCCTCCTCCTGCCTAACCTCCTCCTTCTGCCTAACCTCCTCCTTCTGCCTAACCTCCTCCTTCTGCCTAACCCCTCCTTCTGCCTAATCACCTCCTTCTGCCTAATCCCCTCCTTCTGCCTAATCCCCTCCTTCTGCCTAACCACCTCCTTCTGCCTAACCTCCCCTTCTGCCTAATCCCCTCCTTCTGCCTAACCACCTCCTGCCTAACCTCCTCCTTCTGCCTAACCTCCTCCTTCTGCTAACCTCCTCCTTCTGCCTAACCTCCTCCTTCTGCCTAATCCCCTCCTTCTGCCTAACCACCTCCTTCTGCCTAATCCCCTCCTTCTGCCTAATCCCCTCCTTCTGCCTAACCACCTCCTTCTGCTAACTTCCTCCTTCTGCCTAACCACCTCCTTCTGCCTAACTTCCTCCTCTCTGCCTAACCTCCTCCTTCTGCCTAACCTCCTCCTTCTGCCTAACCTCCTCCTTCTGCCTAATCCCCTCCTCTACCCTCCTTCTGCCTAACCCCTCCTTCTGCCTAACCCCTCCTTCTGCCTAACCCCTCCTTCTCCTAACCCCTCCTTCTGCCTAACCCCTCCTTCTGCCTAACCCCTCCTTCTGCCTAACCACCTCCTTCTGCTAACTTCCTCCTTCTGCCTAACCACCTCCTTCTGCTAACTTCCTCCTTCTGCCTAACCTCCTCCTTCTGCCTAATCCCCTCCTTCTGCCTAATCCCCTTTCTGCCTAACCCCTCCTTCTGCCTAACCCTCCTTCTGCCTAATCCCCTCCTTCTGCCTAATCCCCTCCTTCTGCCTAACCACCTCCTTCTGCTAACTTCCTCCTTCTGCCTAATCCCCTCCTTCTGCCTAATCCCCTCCTTCTGCCTAATCCCCTCCTTCTGCTAACTTACTCCTTCTGCCTAACCACCTCCTTCTGCTAACTTCCTCCTTCTGCCTAACCAACTCCTTCAACTTAACCTCCTCCTTCAGCCTAACTCCTCCTTCTGCCTAATCCCTCCTTCTGCCTAATCCCTTCCTTCTGCCTAACCTCCTCCTTCTGCTAACTTCCTCCTTCTGCCTAATCCCCTACTTCTGCCTAACCACCTCCTTCTGCTAACTTCCTCCTTCTGCCTAATCCCCTCCTTCTGCCTAATCCCCTCCTGCCTAATCCCCTCATTCTGCTAACTTCCTCCTTCTGCCTAACCACCTCCTTCTGCTAACTTCCTCCTTCTGCCTAACCTCCTCCTTCAACTTAACCTCCTCCTTCAGCCTAACTCCTCCTTCTGCCTAATCCCTCCTTCTGCCTAATCCCTTCCTTCTGCCTAACCTCCTCCTTCTGCCTAACCTCCTCCTTCAGCCTAACCTCCTCCTTCTGCCTAGCTTCCTCCTTCAGCCTAACCTCCTCCTCCTGCCTAACCTCCTCCTTCTGACTAACCTCCTCCTCCTGCCTAACCTCCTCCTCCTGCCTAACCTCCTCCTCCTGCCTAACCTCCTCCTCCTGCCTAACCTCCTCCTTCTGCCTAACTCTCCTCCTTCTGCCTAACCTCCTCCTTCTGCCTAACCTCCTCCTTCTGCCTAACCTCCTCCTCCTGCCTAACCTCCTCCTCCTGCCTAACCTCCTCCTTCTGCCTAACCTCCTCCTCCTGCCTAACCTCCTCCTTCTGCCTAACCTCCTCTTCTGCCTAACCTCCTCCTCTGTCTAACCTCCTCCTCCTGCCATAACCTCCTCATTCTGCCTAACCTCCTCCTTCTGCCTAACCTCCTCCTCCTGCCTAACCTCCTCCTTCTGTCTAACCTCCTCCTCCTGCCTAACCTCCTCTTTCTGCCTAACCTCCTCCTCCTGCCTAACCTCCTCCTCCTGCCTAACCTCCTCCTCCTGCCTAACCTCCTCCTCCTGCCTAACCTCCTCCTCCTGCCTAACCTCCTCCTCCTGCCTAACCTCCTCCTCCTGCCTAACCTCCTCCTCCTGCCTAACCTCCTCCTCCTGCCTAACCTCCTCCTCCTGCCTAACCTCCTCCTCCTGCCTAACCTCCTCCTCCTGCCTAACCTCCTCTTTCTGCCAAACTTCCTCCTCCTGCCTAACCTCCTCCTCCTGCCTAACCTCCTCCTCCTGCCTAACCTCCTCCTCCTGTCTAACCTCCTCCTCCTGCCTAACCTCCTCTTTCTGCCAAACTTCCTCCTCCTGCCTAACCTCCTCCTCCTGCCTAACCTCCTCCTCCTGCCTAACCTCCTCCTCCTGCCTAACCTCCTCCTCCTGCCTAACCTCCTCTTTCTGCCAAACTTCCTCCTCCTGCCTAACCTCCTCCTCCTGCCTAACCTCCTCCTCCTGCCTAACCTCCTCCTCCTGCCTAACCTCCTCCTCCTGCCTAACCTCCTCCTCCTCTTCTTCCAGTACTCTTTCCTTCTGTCGCGTCTCAATCACAGCTGCAATGGTGAAAGGAAAACAACAAAGTAGAAACCCTACAGCAGAACACAACACCTATATTCAAACTTTGTCTTACTGTTGTACTAATACATTATCACACTTCATATTCCTACTTCATCTGACTGACATATTCCTACTTCATCTCACTGTCATATTCATACTTCATCTCAGTCATATCCATACTTAATCTGTCTGTCATATTCATGTCATATTCATACTTTGTCTCATTGTCATACTCATACATTATCTCAGTGTCATGTCATACTTCATCTCACTATTGTACTCATACTTCATCTCACTTCATATTCATACCACATCTCACTTCATATTCATTCTTCATCTTTCTGTCATATTCATACTTCATCTCACTGTCATGTTCATACTTCATCTCACTGTCATATTCATACTTCATCTCACTTGTCATATTCATACTTCATCTCACTGTCATATTCATACTTCATCTCACTGTCATATTCATACTTCATCTCACTGTCATATTCATACTTCATCTCACTGTCTTATTCATACTTCATCTCACTGTTATATTCATACTTCATCTCACTGTCATATTCATACTTCATCTCACTGTCGTATTCACACTTCATCTCACTGTCATATTCAACTTCATCTCACTGTCATATTCATACTTCATCTCACTGTCATATTCACACTTCATCTCACTGTCATATTCACACTTCATCCCACTGTCATATTCATACTTCATCTCCACTGTCATATTCATACTTCATCTCACTGTCATATTCATACTTCATCTCACTGTCATATTCACACTTCATCTCACTGTCATATTCACACTTCATCTCACTGTCATATTCACTACTTCATCTCTCTGTCATATTCATACTTCATCTCACTGTCATATTCATACTTCTTCTCACTGTCATATTCACACTTCATCTCACTGTCGTATTCACACTTCATCTTACTCTCATATTCACACTTCATCTTACTGTCATATTCACACTTCATCTCACTGTCATATTCACCCTTCATCTCACTGTCATATTCACACTTCATCTCACTGTCATATTCACACTTCATCTCACTGTCATATTCACACTTCATCTCACTGTCATATTCACACTTCATCTCACTGTCATATTCATACTTCATCTCACTGTCATATTCATACTTCATCTCACTGTCATATTCATACTTCATCTCTCTGTCATATTCATACTTCATCTCACTGTCATATTCACACTTCATCTCACTGTCATATTCATACTTCATCTCTCAGTCATATTCATACTTCATCTCACTGTCATATTCATACTTCATCTCTCTGTCATATTCATACTTCATCTCACTGTCATATTCATACTTCATCTCACTGTCATATTCACACTTCATCTCACTGTCATATTCACACTTCATCTCACTGTCATATTCATACTTCATCTCACTGTCATATTCATACTTCATCTCACTGTCATATTCATACTTCATCTCACTGTCATATTCATACTTCATCTCACTGTCATATTCATACTTCATCTCACTGTCATATTCATACTTCATCCCACTGTCATATTCATACTTCATCTCACTGTCATATTCATACTTCATCTCACTGTCATATTCATACTTCATCTCACTGTCATATTCATACTTCATCTCACTGTCATATTCATACTTCATCTCACTGTCATATTCATACTTCATCTCACTGTCATATTCATACTTCATCTCACTGTCATATTCACACTTCATCTCACTGTCATATTCATACTTCATCTCACTGTCATATTCACACTTCATCTCACTGTCATATTCACACTTCATCTCACTGTCATATTCATACTTCATCTCACTGTCATATTCATACTTCATCTCACTGTCATATTCTATACTTCATCTCACTGTCATATTTATACTTCATCTCACTGTCATATTCATACTTCATCTCACTGTCATATTTATACTTCATCTCACTGTCATATTATACTTCATCTCACTGTCATATTCATACTTCATCTCACTGTCATATTTATACTTCATCTCACTGTCATATTCATACTTCATCTCACTGTCATATTTATACTTCATCTCACTGTCATATTCATACTTCATCTCACTGTCATATTCATACTTCATCTCACTGTCATATTCACACTTCATCTCACTGTCATATTCACACTTCATCTCACTGTCATATTCATACTTCATCTCACTGTCATATTCATACTTCATCTCACTGTCATATTCACACTTCATCTCACTGTCATATTCACACTTCATCTCACTGTCAATTCAATTCACCCCTGTCATATTCACACTTCATCTCACTGTCATATTCCCCCTTCATCTTCCTTTATCTCACTGTCATATTACATCATCCCCTGTCATTTTTTCATCTATGTCACATTCACACTTCATCTCACTGTCATATTCACACTTCATCTCACTGTCATATTCACACTTCATCTCACTGTCATATTATACTTCATCTCACTGTCATATTCACACTTCATCTCACTGTCATATTTATACTTCATCTCTCTGTCACATTCACACTTCATCTCACTGTCATATTTATACTTCATCTCACTGTCACATTCACACTTCATCTCACTGTCATATTCACACTTCATCTTACTGTCATTCTCATATTTAATCTCACTGTCATTTACATTTGTAAACACAAAAAGGGTAAACATTCACCTGATATTACATTCTTAGCTTATGTTTGTGCAAATATGCCTGAAAGGAATGGCGTTGTTGGCAGTGATATTAGTCTAAAAAAAGGCCAGTTTTATATCACAACCAGAACGTGGTAATGCAGCCTATTAACAATTGCATGCGAAATGACAAATTAACAAACGAACCTTCAGAGGTGGCTGAAGAGACTCTTCCTCCCCCAGTCTGAAACATCAACAAGATCATTAGCAGTCATAGTATCTACAACATTTCATGTCTAGAATACTCACAGACAGTTACTGTTTCTGTGACTCTGTGATAGTAAAGTCTTATACATTATGGTACAATCATTTGGTTTATTCAAACCACATTACAACAGAGTTTCTTTTATCGATATGTGCCCCCAATTTAAATCCCAAAGAATTCAATACATTGCATTTTCACAGAGGCACACACTGATTGGGACAAAAATGTGAGAAACTGTGACCATGACATTAGCATGAATTAAACCTACAGAAGTGACTTAGCAGTGAGGGCATACACATGAAAGTGTACATGCATGCACACATGAAAGTGTACATGCATGCACACATGAAAGTGTACATGCATGCACACATGAAAGTGTACATGCATGCACACATGAAAGTGTACATGCATGCACACATGAAAGTGTACATGCATGCACACATGAAAGTGTACATGCATGCACACATGAAAGTGTACATGCATGCACACATGAAAGTGTACATGCATGCACACATGAAAGTGTACATGCATGCACACATGAAAGTGTACATGCATGCACACATGAAAGTGTACATGCATGCACACATGAAAGTGTACATGCATGCACACATGAAAGTGTACATGCATGCACACATGAAAGTGTACATGCATGCACACATGAAAGTGTACATGCATGCACACATAAAAGTGTACATGCATGCACACATGAAAGTGTACATGCATGCACATTTAACAAGATTTAGATTTAACAAGATTGTCACCTAGAGAATCAACTCTAGATGGCATTTGGCTTATCGAGAGTCCAACCTATCTACCTCAATGTACCCCGCCCTTCTTAGGTATATGTCGATTTTATTTTTAAACATATTAAAACTACTAGCACCTACACAATCAGCCGATAATCTGTTCCATTCGTTTATTGTTCTTTGTGAAAATTAAAATGTTCTAATATCTAGTCTACACTGCTTCTTTGCTAATGTAATTCCATGTCCTCTAGTCCTTCTCTCTTCCTTAGCCAAGAAAAAAATATTTCATTCAATATTTTCATCTTGCAATATGGCCTCCATGCTTGTATACAATATTCTAAGTGAGGCCTAACTATTGTTTTATACAGCGGTATTATTAGTTCTCTTTCCTTGTACACTATATTTCGCCTTATTAATCCAAGAATTTGGTTTCCCTTCGCTGCTGCAATTCCACACTGCTCTGACACCTTCATGTCAGCACTAACAGTTAACCCTAAGTCCTTTTCCTTTACGGTAGTATTTAGTACAGTATCACCCATTGTATATTGTGCGTCTTCATTCCCATGTCCTGTGTGAAGGCACTTAACTTCCCATAATTAAACAGCATTTGCCACTTCTCATACCATTCGGTCAACTTATTCAGATCATCTTGTAATTGCTGTCTATCTACATTACTTTTAATTTTTCTAAACACTTTTGTATCGTCCGCAAACTTCAACACCTTGCTTGTTATGTCATCATCCAAATCATTGATTATATATTAAGAATAAAATAGGTCCCAGTATTGATCCCTGTGGTACTCCATTCAAAATCGATTTCCAGTTTGAAACCTCCCCATCAACTACTACTGTTTGTCTTCTATCAATAAGCCATTTTTCTATCCAGTTGATCATACCATTTCCTATGCCACGGGCTTTTAGTTTAAGTAGTAATCTCTGATGTGGCACTTTGTCAAAGGCTTTTTAAAAATCTAAGTAGATTATATCTACTGGTGATCCCTCATCTACCCACTTTGTGACATCTTCCAAAAAACATAATATATTTGTTAAGCATGACCTCGCTTTTAAAAACCCATGTTGAGATGGGTTTATCAAGTTATTTTTAACAAGAAAATTAACCAGGTGATCTTTAATTAGTCTTTCTAATAGTTTGCAAATCACCGATGTTAAACTCACTGGTCTATAATTCTCTGACTTGCTTCTTGCTCCTTTTTTAAATAATGGTATGATGTTTGCTTCTTTCCATTCTAACGGAACTATTCCCTCCTCTAATGACAAATTGAACACTGTTGCAAGCGGTCTGCTAATTTGTTCTACAATTTCCAGTAGTAATTCGGGAGGAATCCCATCCACTCCAGGTGACTTATTATCCTTCACATTTATGATGAAGCAGTTTGATGATAATCTTTTATTCATTCACTAACTCGGCGGTGGTGTAAATCTATCTCCTCTTTGGTGCCCTGGTCTACTTGTCTACTTCTGTGTTCATTGGCACCTTGGACCACTGGCCACTGACCTTTGGCATCTGACCATCGGCCTCATACCAAAGTTCTATGACCACTGGCCTCTGACCCCCGTCCTATGACCACTGGCCTCAGACAATTGGCCTCAACCACAGGCTTATGACCACTGGCCTTTGACCTACCAAATGGGGTACATTAAAAAAAATTGTTACTTTAAATTATTTACTTTCTTCAGCAGACACATTGAGTGGTTAGGTGGGGCCAAGAGGTCAACACCTTCTAGTCCAAGGGAGCATGGAAACATGGGAATAGAGGAACACTGGAACACTGGAACACGGGAACACGGGATCATGCTCAACGTGTGTGTTGTACTCTACCTACCTGGGTAATGGGGGGCTTCACATCATCATCCCAGGCCACATACTTGAGTGTGTCAACCGATTCCCGCTGCACCAGCTCTGCTATGGATGGTCCACAGGGCCCCCTGAATGTCTCCCCCTACACACACAGGCAGGGAGGTGTCAACAAGTACCACAGCCAGAGTGAGGAGATTTCCAAACATAATGGTGTAAGAGAGAGAGTCAGCAACATATTGAAACACATCGTAAACACACATTAATACATACACCGTGACACACATTGACATGCTGTGACACAGAGGTAACCATAGTGACATATACTGACACATATTTTTCCAAATGACATCAGTTAATTACAATGACACAGTGACACATAATTAACCACAGTGATAAACAATGACCATGATGACACACATAGTTATCCACAAGGACACAGTGACACATACTTATCCACAATGACACAGTGACACATACTTATCCACTCCACAATGACACAGTGACACATACTTATCCACATGACATCTAGTATCTACAATGACACAGTGACACACATTAAACAAGTGACACACAATAACTATGATGACACACACTGACATATAGTTGATTACATGACATACAGTTAACCCCTATGACACAGTGATGTACAATTAACCACAGTGACACACAATAACCACAATAACACACATCAACATACTATTAGCCAGACCACAGTGACACACAGTTAATCAAACTGTCATACTGTCAACCACAGTGACATACACTTAACTACAGTGACACGCAGATAACCACAGTGACACAGTCAAACAATGACACAGTGACATACACTTACCTACAGAGACACACAGATAACCACAGTGACACACAGTCAAACAATGACATACACTTACCTACAGTGACACACAGATAACTACAGTGACACACAGTCAAACAATGACACAGTGACATAACGTTGCATACAGTGACCCACAGATAACCACAGTGACACACAGTCAAACAATGACACAGTGACATAAAGTTGCATACAGTGGCATACACTTAAATACACATACACACAGACACACAGTAGTGACACATGGTTACAAGAAGTCAAATGCAATGACACACAATGACACATAGTGACACAGCATGACCTGCAGTGACACAACATGTCACACTGTCACCATATGTCAGTGTCTACTCACCTCCTCCCGTTTCTCAACCGCGACAAAGCTGGTGAACTGGGTGACAATTGAGTACTTTGTACTCAACTGCAGGATTAGGTTCTTGCGGTTTTTCTTGGTGACCTGTAATTAATAAACACAGAAGAATTCTGAGTGTTGCTTTAACAATAATAATCAACTGAAGTATGAACATGTGGTAGTATCTTATCATAATTTTTACCTGATTTACCCACTTTCTGACAGTTTTAATTACTTTTAATTGTAATGTTCAAAGCAGTGTGAAAATGACTTGGGCTGTGGATTGTAGGCAGTGGAACTGGGGTGACTTGGATGGGCTGAGCCTTGATGGACAGGGATTTACATTTCTGACTCAGAACAGTGCAATACTGGCTAGGTGGAATGATGTTTAAGCCCCTTCACCTGAACTGTGTCTAGCACAAAACAGCATCACCAACCATTGCAACAAGACTACAGAATACATGCTGTTGTGTATCCAAATTAGTGTTAGGAGAGCCTTGAGTCACATGACAGAGGGAGAAGGAGAGGGTGACCAGAGGCCACCCAGACAGACACATGGGTCAGAGCACAGATGAGTTGACAGACAGGGCGGCAGAGTGGCAGAAAGTACCAGCCCTACTGATGATGACAGATGACGCGGAAAGTGAGAGAAGAATATGAAGAAGACATCACCTCATGCTCCGTGCGTGAGTCTGCCAGGACCCCTTCCTCCCAGTCACGGATGGCCGCACGTGCTGTCAGCTGGTGGAGGATCTGTGGGCAACAAGTTGTAGGCTGAGGTGGGAATACAGAGGCACCAATGCATGTAGGAGAGACGACAACTTAGCGGTTATCTTAGAATTATATCAGATGAAACTACTTTTGTTTATCAGTTTTATTCAGCATTGGACACCAACATTTTATACTTTGGACCGATACTGTTAATTTATTAATAGCACCATATCAAGGTATACCAACTGTTACCTGAGGGAGGGTGGGGGCTAAGGCCAGACAAAAGTAACTTGATCCGATATCAAACATCAAACTTCTGAAATTGCTTGGAACTGGAAAACACACTTGATGTCACAAATAACCACGCAAAGTTATGCAAATTGTGAACATGTATTACAACTGTATGGTTACAAAGATCCTGAAGCAAAATCTACCTTGAACAGTTAAAAAGTTTATTTGCTGTTATCTCTCATGTATTTTATGATTGTAAAAGTATGTAAATTTATCTGTCTCTCTCTTTCTCCCTCTGTCTCACTTTCTT